>JACXGI010014870.1:0-18337 GCA_016801175.1 Esox masquinongy | reverse complement strand
ACGAGCCCCTGCTGCTGCCACCTCCTCCATCTGCTCCGGCGTTCTGATGTTTTGCAGTGTTGCATGTGGATCATTCTAGAATTAGAAAGCATTTGGTCATTAGCTTTAGTCACATCTGCACCATTTGGATATTGTCAAATTATTTCTGAATTCATTCATTTAGCGTTGTGGACAGGAAACTGGCTAGTGACTGCCTGTGATACTGTAACACTACATCAGAAACATACAAGAATAATTAGATTCTACTTGATTCTCCTTGATTGTCTGTGAACAGTACAAGTACAGTACAACAAAATGCAGTTAGTGTCCAACCAGAAAAACAAAAGACAACCTTGGTGATCAGAAAATAAACTTTAATTCTACTTTGTTTAAGAATCATTGTAATAATATAATTTCCACATGGTATTATATTATTAAGGATATCAGCAATACAACCGGCTACAGTACATAGATCCCACGTTACGTCACAATACTGTTTTGAACATTTCATTTTAATTTGTTTTATATCTGAGAATTCCACTCAACGGTTTCCCAATGGGACCTGGTCTAAAAGTATTTACTAAGGTTTGAAAACATGACACAATCTCTAAACCTTGCAAATAATTGATGTGAAACCTTTTATTATAACATTGTAACATGTCACAGATAATCTGACCAAGGACCACTAGAATGTCGACCACCTCAGAGCTCTAAGACTTTTGCACAGTACTGAAGTTAGAAATACTGCAGGCAAGAGTATGACAGTTTGAATTTGTGTACACAAATTGTCCCCACTTACCTGAGCTTCAGGTCAAGTTGTTCCTTATTGTTGCAGCCATAGAAGAGAGAGTAAGAGACAGAACATGTGAAACTGGTTTTATTAAGTCCCAGTGACACATTGATGTTTATTCTCCTCCCCACCAGTCAGCTGATTTCAGAGAAAGACACTTCTTCAGCAGATGCCTTCATACAGCACAAACAAAACACCCAGCCTGAGCATTTTAAAATGGGTACTAATTTGAACTAATCCATTTCCATTACAACCCTGAACACTTTCACACTCTAAGCCCTCATACCAGTGTGAAAGAAATAATAGCATATAAGAATTTGGAAGAGGTGTTCAGAAATAATAGCACAAAGTAAATAAAGATATGCAAAAGGTGTTCTAAAGCAGTCATTTTTTTGAACCATCTGGATAGTTTAGTGCACACGACCACGTTTTTAAAAACACAAGCTCCTATTATGCCATTAAACCCAATTGTAGGTATTTTCCTCAAATCTGGACCCTAATGCTAAACCTAAAAGTAACCTCAATTCTAACTCTATTCCCAATTGTGGTTTTAACCCTAAACATTACTATAATGTCCCCTATAACCTTTCCTATGCACTGTTGCCCAGAAAAGCAGCTTTGCAGACACGAGACATTGAGCACGATATACAAAAAGGTACAAGAAAAATCATTGTCTGAATACTGTCTATATGGAAGATCTATAATCAAATAAGCATTCTTCTGAATACTGTATATATGGAATATTTATTAGATATTAAGCATTTTTAGGGGTGACAGTAATCATGACACTTTTAGGAATGTATTTCTTACATGATTATCAATGTATTTGTTCTTTGAACAATATCACCTCAGTTAAAGGTTGGATTCCCATTTTGAGAGTAAAATCAACCTTATAAACGTCACTGACACATCAAGCCTTTGTTCCTCATCTTCACCAAGGGGGGAAGGAATTGTGGAGGGCCCTGTATATCCTCTGTTACTGTCCCGTCAAAATACTTTAATTTGTTAGGTCTTAGACATTGCGGACACAATCAGTCAAATCAAACTGACTGTATGGTTGTTACAAAGCCTTCAACACTGTAAAACAACACACATGAACATGCTGAAGCAGATGTGATAACATTTCACCTATCGTTCTATTCATTGTGATAAGATGTTATGACAGACTGAAATCCTGGAAAGAAGGGGAATGTTGACCTGCTAGCTGGATACGTTTGCTTATAGCGAGAGACCAGTTGATATATATTTTGTCAACCTTTTTATTTATTTTAACATTTCCATTTGAAGTGAATTAGCAAATACACTTTTTTCCAAAGTGACTTACAGTTAATATGCATAGATTATCTTTTTCCCCCTTTGGGAATCCAACCCACAACCCATTTGTTTTACCACAATGGCTACAATGCAAGGAATAAAACAGCTGTCAGCTTTAAATTCACAATGGCCATATTATAGTTTGCTAAACAGTAAGAGCTTCTGGGAAATGACTAAAATGTCAATTGTAAATACATAAACAAGACTGCAGTGTTCGGTAGAAAAGGGTTGTGGACAGATGAAACAAAGATGTACCAGAGTGAAAAAGAAAGTATGGAGAAGACAGGCTCCAGATCCACAACATACAATCTCTGACCTGTGAAATATGGTGGTGTTCAGGTGTGGGCATGTATGACTGACCTCTGACATGTGAAATATGGTGGTGTTCTGGTGTGGGTCATGTTTGACTGACCTTATGACTTTATATTATTTGTCCCAGCACCTTTGATGCCTGGAAATAGATTGACTATGTATAAAAATGTGTTGTTTATTTTACCAAATATGTATCTGTGATACAGGACGCTAACAGTGCTTGAACTCCCAACATTGTCTTATACAAGTTAAGTTCTGTCATGGACTAGAGGCAGGATATTAGAGGCAGGATATTCCCTAAACATTTTCAATGTACTTTCTGTCCTGATTTTTTATGTTCATATTGTATGTACATTCTATAATTCAGAGTCTGTGTTGAGGCTGAATATCAGAGACAGGAAACAGTCCGACACTGCTTATCCAGATGTCATCTAATAGGCCTCTATGTTAAAGCTCATTATCAGAGACAGGAAACAGTCCGACACTGCTTATCCAGATGTCATCTAATAGGCCTCTATGTTAAAGCTCATTATCAGAGACAGGAAACAGTCCGACACTGCTTATCCAGATGTCATCTAATAGGCCTCTATGTTAAAGCTCATTATCAGAGACAGGAAACAGTCCGACACTGCTTATCCAGATGTCATCTAACAGGCCTCTGTATTAAAGCTCGATGTCAGAGACCAGGAAACAGTCCCACACTGCTTATCCAGATGTCATCTAACAGGCCTCTGTATTAAAGCTCGATGTCAGAGACCAGGAAACAGTCCCACACTGCTTATCCAAATGTCATCTAATGCACTGGAACATGGTGGCTCTTTACAGGCAACATGAGGATCATATACTAGTTGTTGATTTTCTTTTAAATATTGTCTTGTCCTGACCAATGCGTTCTGAGGAGTTCTAAAACCAGAATTGTGCGTCTTCTTGGAAGCCTGATCTTTCAGCAGTGGAGTTATAATTTGCATTTTAAACCTTTACCTTAAAGTTATAGACACATTTTTGAAAAAATAAATAACTGAAACCTGTTTCCAACTACATGCCAGAGGTTATTTACCTAACCCTGGTCCTACTCATCCAACCAAGGATCCACTCACTCAACCCAGGTTCTAATCACTCAACCCTAGTTCTACTCACTCAACCCTAGTTCTACTCACTCAACCATGGATCCACTCACTTAACCTAGGTTCTAATCACTCAACCCTAGTTCTACTCACTCAACCATGGATCCACTCACTTAACCCAGGTTCTAATCACTCAACCCTAGTTCTACTCACTCAACCATGGATCCACTCACTTAACCCAGGTTCTAATCACTCAACCCTAATTCTACTCACTCAATCCTGGTTCTACTCACTCAACCCTGGTTCTACTCATTCAACACTGGTTCAACTCAATCGTCTTACCTGGGCAGTTATACACAAATATAATTCTGTTGTAACTATATGTAATTGTATTAACCATTATACTATCTTTGTTTCTAAATTCATTATTAAATCATTGTAGATACATGGGGGCAGGGTACTGGTCAGTAACTGTTTGTCTGTGATACTGAAAATCTACATCAGAAATAGACATTTATAAACAGACATCCTTGGTGATCAGAAACAAAGCCTTTATTTAACGAAACTGGTCACATAATCAATGCCATGTTTAAGGATCATTTGAATAAAATAAATTCACATTCTACATTGGATTGTAAGGTCATTATGAATGATCAACACATTGTGATACATTAAGCTGATTAATTACTTCACCTGAAAAAATGGCTTATTCAAAGAGATTGTGCAGTCAGGACACTGCACAATAAAAAATGATCAGTTGTATAGGTGAAAAGACTAGAAGATGATGTATTTCTTTTCTGTTTGAGGAAAATACTTACATACTAAAATAAATAAAACATTGCAAGACAGATAAAGCCTTTATAGCCTATTAGGACGTGTCTACTATTTTATTGGCCAGAAAATCCCTAGTTTAGTTCTTAGATAATCCACTCCCTTCTTTTGTCCCTCTTCAGTACACCACTGCATCTTTTCCAGCTTCAGAGACTTCTCAATGTCTCCTTTCTCTTTCAGCTTCCCAATCAGGAAGTCCAAGTGAACATGAGTAGACAGTGAGTTCCCTCTCAATGCAATCTCTTCTAGTTTAACAATACACTGGTAGGATTCTTCAACCAATCTGGCTTTGTCTCTTACAGCATCATCCAACTCTTTTTTCAGACAGGTCATCAAGTTAGCTTTCGCTCCAGCAGCTCTCAAGCTATCTTCATACTTCTTTTTTAGATCATCATGGGTCCTGGTTATCTCCCTGTTCCTCTGAACAAACCTCCAGTTTTCTCTGACATGGTTGGAGACAGGACATCTCCCTGTACAAGACGTGCAGTAACCATTTTTCATGACTTCACACAGCGAAGGGCTTCTGGCAATGGTGCATCCTGGATAGTGGCAGTTCTCTTCACAGACCGTGCAGCAAACAGCCTTTTTGGTCCACTTCCCCACTATAGCTTCTCTGTCTTTGTACCTCTCAGTAATTGTGATGACAAAGTTTTGATTCTCATCCATCTCCTGCTTGTGTTTCTTTAGTTCGTCCTGAGTTTGCTTGAGCAAAGCCTGCTTCCCCTCAATCATCTGAATGCGTTGCTGTAAGTTGTTGACAAAAGCTTCTAGCTGAATACGCTTTGTCAGAACATCTACAGTCATCTTCAACTTCTGAGGAGCTAGTTTACCCAGGAACTCTGAAAACTCATCCATGCCTTCCTTGGTAATTTCCCAAGCCAAACTCATGGCCATTTCCTCTTTTTTATTTGTTGTTATCTCAGTCTGCTGGTTGTTGAACAGGAAATGAACAGGCAGATTTTTATGATCTTTGGCACATTTAATGTTTGCGTTTTTAAGTGCCTGGAGGGCATTCTTAGCTGGTCCTCCACTTGAGTTTGAAATGAGAGCTACAATTTGATCCTCCATATCTTTCCCAAATAAAGACAAAACAGCATCAAAAATGTACCTCTGTCTGTCACTCAGACGATTGGTACTTGCCTTCACCACAAAACCCACTGCATCAATTTGATCAATTCCATTTGGAGATCTGAACAAATCATGCAGTCTTTCAGTGATTAGCCTGTCTTCTTGGATTCCTCTGGTGTCTCCGTAACCTGGGGTGTCTATGATGGTCAGAGAGTAGGGGACTCTACAGCCCTCAAACCCAAAGATGTCATAAGCTATGACTTCAGAAGTCTGACTTTCAGTTTGACATTTGTTTCCCTCGTTGGTAATCTCAAACCAGATCTTGTCCTCACGCTCCACACCCATGACATAGTTGACCATGGCATTGATCATAGTAGTTTTTCCTGCTCCTGTCTCTCCAACCATTAATACAGTTCTGTTGACTTTGCTATGGTCTTTCTCACCAATGCTCCATCTTTTTAGTTTAGATTCTTCTTCACCTTTATCATCCAGGCACTGTTTCTTTGGTACCAGCTGATACCGCACAAGGGGTCCTGCATGGATCAGGGTGCTTTTCAAAGTTATGTCAGCAAGTTTGGATGATGTGCCAATTTTCCTGTGAAACAAAACACACTGAACTCAATAAAAACATTTTAATGAATCCTACTGACATATTTTAATCTTGTGATAATAAAAAGAGATTTAATAATTTACAGTAATTATTATCAACTCCTATACAAAAACTGCTAAAGCTTTTCTTTCCATTTCAAGGATGGTCCTGTCTGGCTGCGAGCCCTAATGAAACATTGTCTCATTGTTCACTCGCCTGTTGATATTTCATGACCTGCTAACCCAGTGAATTGTTTGGAAAGAGATGTGGGAGCAGGATGGTTTTTCGGTGGTTTCCATTGATTCTGCAGCAGAAAGGGGTAGTGGGTCTTTAAAGGTGTGTTTAGTCCATTAGTTGGTTTGTATTATGTTTGAGAGATTACTTAAATCAGTGAGATTTGTTTCAGACAGGATTGTCCAGAAGGAACGCGGGAATGGAATTTGCATGCTAAGCAACACAATGTAATATGTCAGAATGTATTTTGAAGTACTAGCGAGATCTGAAAAATAAATGTAGTCATGTTCTAGTCATGTTCAATTTGCAAAGCCTCCATTTTATAGAAATCACACTACCACACCAGCTTTATCAGGACCAAGGTGGCAAGTATGCCTATTTATTCTACTGATTTGAGCCTTGCTTCTTGCTAGACAAAAAGTGTCTGTGGGAATGAACTTACAGTCAGCTCAAGAAGTATTGGCACCCTTCATGAAATGGAGAAAAAGTGAATGCAAAAAATTAGAAACAAACAATGAGTCATTCTTTTAGGCCTCAACCATAAGGGGCAGCTGTATTACTTTTATTCTAAAAACAACATGTTCTCTGTTTGAGAGATTATTCTGAGTAGTACAATTTCTTTCAAATAAGGTTTCTAAAATGTTGCCACCACTGACAATTGTTGAAAATTAAACCTAATATAAAATAAATATAAAATTATATGTTTTTTATTTGGTCTCAGGCTCCATAGATTGTATTGATGCCTTTCACCTGTTCCTGTTTTCCTGGGGTATGAATATGAGGTTGCAGGCATGTTAAATCCCATTGTCCTCCATAATCAAAGAGCTTTCAGGTGAAAATCAAGGTGAAAATCAAAGAGCTTTCAGGTGAAAGGAGACAGATGGTTTTTGACCTACACAGAACGGGTTGCATGAAAAGGATATAAAAAAATACTTGGAGTTATCAAGTCTCAGAATCAACTGTTAGATAACACCACCATGTCAACAAGCTCTTTGGAAGGATTGCATGAAAGAAGCCGTTTCTGACCCCAAACCACAAATTGCAGATGCTGAACTTTGCGAAGTGTAATTGGAACTACCATTGAAATCTTATGTTGTGGTCAGCTGAGACAAAATCGTAACTTTTTGGCCATGCACAACATCGGTATGTTTGGAGACTAAAGGGGACTTCATAAAAAGAAAGTAAATATTGTAAAATATGGTGGTGGATCATAGATACTGTAATTTCAGGCTACTAGTGGACCAGTGGCTGTTGATAGGATCGATGGCACAATGAATTCCATTGAGTTCTAAGATATTTAAACCCTAAACCAGATTGACTCTGCAGGGAGATTGAGACTTGGCTGTAGATGGACCTTTTTATAAGACAAAAGCCACAAACATACATTAACATAATATGATTTTTCTTCTGCAAAATATAGCTTTCAAAAGTATTGGCACCTCAAAAATCAATATTTTGTGAAGCCTCCCTTGGATTTCAGTCCACAGGTTCTTAATTTCATTCAAGTCTGGAGACTGAGATGGCCATTGTAAAACCAAGATTTTGTGTTCCCGCAAAAATTTCTGTGTTGATTTTGAACATTGGAAAAAACGGAGGCCTATGTCGCATGTCACTACTTTTCAGGAGAGTCGTTTGTAAGAATAAAAACATGTTCTGGGACATTTTTTAGCAGAAATGCCTTACTGAAGATGTGAACTTTCATGTGACTTAATAACAAAAAAGTATGCAGAGTTAAAATTTAAAACGCAAATCCTTGTTTAACCGGTGGAAAATGCATGGCTTTTCTTGATAGACCTGATTGGCTGAGATAATGAAGGGGCTGGACATGATGACATAGTGAGTTCTGATTGGTCTGCCAAGTCACCGGCTTCTGTCATAACACAACTACTTGGTCATTAATAGTGATGGGATGTTTGATTCTTTTTACTGACTCTGATCTCTTTGAGTCGCTCAGTAAATAGTTTCTTTGCAAATGTAAAACTAACAGGGTATTCCGTGGTAGTGATGTGCAGTTTGCGAACGATTCATTCTTTTTGAACAAATGTTTTTAGTGACTCGGGACTCACAAGTCCTTTTTTCTAGTGACTCGTTCAATTGTATTGTTCATTCGAACGTTTGTCAGCGGATTTCTACAACATGATCACTTGCTTCATACCCGATCCTCCAGCTTTCCGATCAATGTCTATGTACATTCACAGAGAAAAATAGATCAAGGCAGGAATATCATAAAAACATGTATATAACTGATAATTGAACGCAGCCTATAATAATTAATATAGTTAGTTGATTACTTATGTCACGATAAACATAGATGAAAACCAGCACCGAGCCTTTGCCCAAGTAAAAAAGACTCACGAACGACTGACTTGTTTAGTTTTATCGTTTAATTGAACGATTGTTTTTGTTCATTAAAATGTTTGCTTGTCATCTTCGTCACTCTTCCCACTTCTATTTTCACTTGTTCTCACATTAAAATGTGTCTGTACCGCTTCTTCTCCCCCTCTGTGTGGTACAGTACCGGTATCGTCTTTTTGACCAATAATATTCGATGGCTCGTCTGTTATGGCCAATCATTGTTCACAGTGCATTCTAGAGTGGGACCAAAACATGGCATCGTACAAGACAAAGTGAAAGTGATCATTTTTGTTGTCGTGGAAAAAACAGTTTCTAAGGGTCGAAAACAATAATGGCAAGGGACACGTGTACTGTTGTATTTGTCGTGCGTTCCCAATGAAAGCCGTAAAGTCACGTTGTTTTTCAGGGGAACGAACAACTACCGAAAACATGTTCTTACTGTAAGTCTCTGCAGCATATTGCGTGTATTGCGGCCATATGAACGTGACTTGTCGACAGTGAGGGTCATGTTAACTACGTCTACCTAAGCGCTCACTAGCAGTGACACACAAGAAACCCACTAACCAATTAGTGCGTCTACCCCGCCTGTTGGATTGAATGTGTATTGCGCCATATTCATGTAACCATAAATATATTAACCAAATGATTTTATTATCAAGCTTCTATATGTCACATCAAATGCAAGTATCTTCATGAAAAGATTATAATGATATTTATAGTAATATTCTGATAACTATTTATTAAAAAGTAATGATGTATGTTGCATCATATTTATGCAAACAGCAATTGCTTGCATCAGCTCTCCTCTCACATCACATGTAAAACTGTGATATAAATCGATATTCTGATGATTTGATTTTTACATACAATACTTCTGTACAATAACATTTTATCTTTTTAAACTGTGTTTTTTTTTATTCAGTTCAGGCCAGTAAAAATTCAGTCTGGGCCACTAGATTTCAGACCAACTGGCCCATTAGGGCCAGTGAGAAAAAAAGTTAATGTTGGACCCTGCCTAGCAAAAACACACAGTGTCGACAAAGTCAACAGACCTACATGTATACTTGTAAGTCTAATG
This sequence comes from Esox masquinongy, assembly GCA_016801175.1. Taxonomy (NCBI): domain Eukaryota; kingdom Metazoa; phylum Chordata; class Actinopteri; order Esociformes; family Esocidae; genus Esox; species Esox masquinongy. Next base: position 8,723 of record JACXGI010014870.1, on the reverse strand, counting down.
TTTGCTAACTAGCTACAGATAATTCCTTTGTTTCTTTTCAGAAAGCTGTTAAAGTTGATTTCAGTTCATTGCTAGTTATCAAGCTATAGCTACTGACGTTACTGTTAACGTTAGGTAACAACGCAAACTTGCCAGCTAGATAACATATCCTGTTTTCTATCTTTTTCATTCGGTAGCTAGCTTTGCCTGATGATTAGCTATACTTTAGTAAATAATACTGTAACATTTCTTGTATGGTGGCTTTCTAGCTGAACCATCAATGCAGACAGCTAGGTGTGTTTGAGGGGAGGGGTGATTATGCCCACTATTGTTATGTTTTACGTTGTCTTCACAAAACTGTGCAAGTCACTTATTTCTGTCATTCATCCAGGTGTGTGTGTGATTATTACCAGCTATTATAGGTAGACTAAAAAAAGTGATGTGGACAATCCAGTCCATCAGGACAGTAAGACTGCTAAACGGTCTTTATAGCACAATGACTAGACAAGAACATGTGGTGCTTTCCAGGTTCAGGGAGGTTGTCGAGTCAGTCAGACAAATGCACTGGATTCCCAACTGCACACATTGTTACAGTTTCACTCAAGACTGGTGCACCAACCCAGGTGCCAATGTTTTTTTTTTTTTGTGGTTTTCCTGGAGTAACTCCCGGATATAAAAGCAAGGGACGACACACCACTTACAAAATACAGACAGACAAACACAATACTGTCTCTTTTTTGTGTGAGTTTGTGTGATTGAGTGTGAAATTAGGCATTAGAAAAAGGGGGTGCAGAAATGATAATGACAGTATTCACCATTGACTTGGTTGACATTAATAATGACAGTATTCACCATTGACTTGGTTGACATTAATAATGACAGTATTCACCATTGACTTGGTTGACATTAATAATGACAGTATTCACCATTGACTTGGTTGACATTAATAATGACAGTATTCACCACTGACTTGGTTGACATTAATAATGACATTATTCACCATTGACTTGGTTGACTGATCTGCACAAAAAAAAGCCTGCTAAACGGTGGCTGTCCACCTGCACTAAAACTATCTGCACATACATTGCTGCTACTATTTATTATGAATCCTGCTGATAAGCTACTTTACCTTTCACTGTACTATTTATACCTGATGTATAAGTCCATGTGAAAAAACTTTAATTTTATTATTTTATTTGGTTTGATATAGTATGTGTTTATTAGAGACCAACCAGACCAGTTTAGCACAATGCTAGAATGTCCCCATTTGAATGCCAAAATAGCTGGGTGGGGTTAAGGCCTAAGAGGGTGTGAACTATGCTGAATGGGCATAAACAAAGACAGCTCTCTGGTAAGATTATCAACTTTTAAAGCAGTTTATCTTTCCCATAACATTATCAAACACTATTGTATTATATACCATTAAAAAGATCTGAATCTGGACCTTTATAAAATTTAAAAAAAAATAGCCAAACTCAAATTTTGCGATAGGACACCATTCCTGAATTCTGTTGCAAATTATTGTGTTGAAAGGAGAGTATCCATCTCCCCCTTATGTTTGAGTCCATTAAATGACTCATTGTTTGCAATGTTTTCTTGTTTGCATTTGCATTTGCTCAATTTCGTGAAGGGTGCCAATACAATCTGTAGTTGGTAATCTTTATTTTATAACACGTAGGCCTACTGTTTTTACACAATGGGCTGACTGACATTACAGCGGAAATTGATTTGAGCCTTGCTTACTGAAAACAGTGCCCATGGGACTATTTAGACCTGTGGCTAGCAATCTTTCTCTTTAGGTACGGCTACTGTCATTAGAACAGAATTACTTTCAATACATACTAATACTTATAAAGAAGAAACTGTCTGCCAGTCTGTTGTATATGTCTTCTCTTCCTCGCCCATCACTGTCCCCTTTACGCAAGAGTGGACTAGCCTTCACTAGCTCATATTATATAATATTGCAGAACACATGTTTATTTTAAGTTAGTACAATGAAAGAAATGAAGAAAAAAGACTTGATGGCTTATCTGACCCCTGGGATCTTGCGCGGTCTGGTGTCTTGGTCTGTGTTGTTGTCATGCCAGTCAGTTGGATCCCGGATGTTGATGTCCGAGTTGTTGTTTCTGCTTTAATCTTTCCTGTGCCACGTACATACTTTGGTTTGACACCAAATATGGCAAATGGATTCTACAACGAGAACAAAAGACAAAGAGGGAGAGTTACAACAACACAGACGTTATTTTCCATGCATTCCAACATCATAAAGCCCCTGGGACACTCATGAGTAGTGGTGGTAAATTATCTCCCTAACTTTGGCTGTAGGTAACCATGGGTGAATAGCTGTCATTTTGGGTGAATATTTGACAAGACAATATGTTTTTTCTGAGTCAGGAAAACATCATGGATCTTCATGGATGCATCTGTTTAAATGCCAATAGAAAATCTCAAACAAATAAAAATGTAGCCAGGCACAGACGTAGTAAGCTGAAGTTGGCTAGCAAATGACACGTTACCCAGCATGCATGGCAGCTACTTTTGATTTAACAGACAAACTGTGCTTTTACAACTACTGTATGAACAAGCAATGAACAACTGTGTCTTTGGCAAATGGCAACATAACACAAAGAAATTAGTGTAGCTAGTTCAGCCAGGAAACCCGAGTGGTAATTGGTCAGAAACGCATCAGCTAATGCCAGATCGCTCTTCTTTACAACAGTGGTGTGCAGAAGGGCATCTCTGATTGCCCATGTCAAACCTTCAAGGCTACAGCAACAAAAGACCACTCCAGTTTCCACTCCTATGGGCTAGTGATCACCAAAAATGGACAATTGAAGGTTGGAAAGACTGGTTTGGTGAATCTCGATTTCTGCTGTGACATGCAGATGATTGGATCAGCATTTTGGCAAAAACTACATGAATCCGTGGATCCATACTGAAAGGTTTTTGGAATGTTTTCTTGGCCCAAATTGAGCATTATCTGAAAGCCACAGTGTACCTAAGCATTGTTGCTGACCTTGTGGCCACTGATCTCTTTATGGCCAGTGTACTTTTTTTCAGTGGCTACTTTCAGCAGAACAATATGCCATGTCAAAAAGCATGCATCATCTCAAGCTGGTTCCACAAATATGACAGTCACTACAGTTTACTCCAATGACCTTCACAGCCCCCAGATCTCAACCCAGTGGAGCGCATTTGGGATGAGGTGGAACAGGTGATTTGCGGCATGAATGTGTGACCAAAAACTCTTTAGGGACTGTGTGATGGACAAATATCTCAAAGAAATATTTCTACACCTTGTTGAATCCATGCCAGGAAGAGTTCAGGCTGTCCTAGAGGCAAATGGGCTTCCTACTTACTACTAGATTGGTGTACTTAGTATATATTATACATGTTATGGGCACCTGAACATAGAAATAAAGCCATTTATTTGGGTAGTTAGTGTTTATTTGCAAATAAAAAAATACATCTATAAAAAATTTAATTTGTTTCTTTTCATTCTTTTAATTGTCCTTCCCAATGACAATGAACATCTCACCTGTACCATTACAACACAACAGTATACTAAAAGCAACACAACTATCTACTAAAATAATATTTTTGGAGTAATGATTAAAAATGCATACATTAAAAAATCGCCCGTCTGACTCCCCTTCAGTAGATGTCGGTTTGTGGACCCCTGACGATGACCTCCGAGGTTCTGGTTTTTTCCCAGTCGTTGTTCTGTCAGGTAGATATTTTGGTTTGACTTGAAATCGTTCAACTGCACTCTGCAATGTGGACAGGTGACAAAAAGTGAGAGTTGTTGTGACCACAGAGCTGTTATTCTCCATGCAGTTCACCATGATTTACGTATAATTGACTGGGCCACTTATGAATTCCAGTGATAAATGCTGTCCTTTGAATTGGCACCATGTAAAAACAATTTACAATCATAAAACATGATAAATTACTGTATTTTCATTTCAATTCAACTGATTCATAATAAAATATAAGTTATACTGCAACTATATGACAATATTCTTATATAATTAGCTTCTCTAACTGGTGATGAGTAGAGAAGGTTTGGTCAGGAGTAATGATCAAAGGTGAATACAGTGGATAATTAGTCTGACCTTCACAGTGCCTGTTGAAAAGGAAACAGTTGGCTGTTGATCTACTGAGGTCAGTGCGGCATCTGCTCTAGTCGTCGTTGTGCAAGGTACACCTTCTGACACCAATTTGTCTCGGTCATTGTGAGTAACCAAAAATCTCAAACGTTCTTGTTTTTCTTTATGTGATGAAGTTTTAAGTTGTTCATGATATGTCAGAACATTTGCAGTCATCTTCAACTCCTGATGAGCTACTTGTCCCAGGAACTCTGAGAACTCCTTCATACCATCCATTGTTGTCTCCCATGCAAACTTCAAGGCCCTTTTATGTTTTTCACTTGTAATAGTCACAGTCCGGCAGTTGTTGAACAGGAAATGAACAGGTTGGTTCTTCTCATCTTTGGCACATTTGATGTCTGCTGTTTTCAGGGCCTCAAGGGCGTTAGTGGCTGGTCCTCCATCTGAATGTGTGAACAGACCTACAATGTTGTTCTCCATCTCTTTGCCAAAAAATGAGATGACTGCATCGAATATGTGCTTCTGTCTGTAACTCAGTTGATTCTCAGTTGCCTTCACCACCAAACCCACGGCATCAATCTGATCAATCTCTGTACAGATGAACAAATCCTGGATCTTTTCGATGACTTCTTGGATCCCTTTGTCTCCGTATCCTGGTGTGTCAATGATGGTAAGAGAGTAGGGCACGCTACCACCCTCAAACCCAAATATATCATAAACTGTGACCTCTGATGTCTGCCTTTCAGACAGTCTTCTTTTTCCCTCTTCTATGATCTCAAACCAGACTTGGTCTTCCCACTCTACACCCATGACATAGTTGAACATGGCATTGATCAGAGTGGACTTCCCTGTTCCCGTCTCTCCCAATAACAGTACAGTTCTGTTGATCTTGCTGTGATCTTTCTCCCCAGAGGTCCATCTTTTCAGGTTAGACTCTTCCATCCTTCTACCATCCAGGCTCTGTTTCTTTGGTACCAGCTGATATCTAGCAGGAGGCCCTTTTCTGATTAGGGTGCTCTTAGAAATGATGCCATGTAGTTTTGATAATCTGTCACTTCTACTGTGAAACAAAATAAGTAGCCTGAATTAAAAAAATATTTTAATCTCAATTTGCCTCACGGGAATTTGTCAATGTTTCAAAAATATTTGAAAGTGAACAATAATAATGACTGTAGTACTAACAATGAAAACAATGACATAGGTTAGATCAAGACCATAGCCATGGAGTCAACATTGGGGGAGAACGAAATCTGCCAGGGGGTCTACGGGGCCCCCCTAAAAAAGCACTCTTAACCATCAATATTTGCGCAATCTGATAACGCCATGTTGATGTTCCTAAGACACCATAATTAATGTTGCTCCAGGACCATCATTGTAACTGACCTTTAGTTAGTTGGTTACCCCAGTCCAAAGACAGAATATTCTGTGGCAAGTGGTGTTTCTTGCCATGAAGTTCAGGAATGGATTACTAACCATTTCTGATCTGAATGTCAATGATTATTATATCAAGAAACAGACTCATCTCTTGTATTACTGTATAGTTCTGTCATCTGACTGGCACTCATTTTCTCACTGCTCTCAACTTTTCTGAGGTTGCCCAAAAAACTGACAAATGTCACTGCCGTGATTCCTCTTGCTCATAATGACAATCACTTTTAATGAAAGCTGATAGTAATCAAACTGCTTGCATTTTAATCAAACAAACATTAATACGTTTATTTATTATAAGCAAGTACAGCTATACAGTATACTCAGGCCAGCTGACAGTATTGCCTGGGCCCGGGACAAGAATCTTAGATGGGCCCTTTAATGTGGGTTGGTCTCCAGTAGAAGAGAGATTTCCTTGCATAACACTGTAATGACAAGTTGCTTTTCGTAGCAGTACTGTCCTGTGAGTAATTTGGTGTTCTATCATGATGGTAACCGGTAGGATTATTCTAATATTAAGTCATACTTAAGCGTTTATTGGAGGGGCTCTGTGTATATTTTTGGTAACTAAATAGCGGAACTTAAATCAGGTCTAAACTGGAATTGGTGAAAAGCAAATCTTAGCCAAAGGAATAGAAACCACTTCAATTCCAGAGTGTTACAAAAACATTTGAAAAGGTTTCTAGGGAGCGACTGCTTTAAAATATCAGTATAATGCACTTTTTGGGGGAAAGGTGTTGTCCAATAAGACAAGGATGATCAGTACCTGGATGCCATGATGGTCTCTGAACTGTCCTACTCACAGATGCCGTCACGTACTTAGACTCTGTTAAGGAAAACAGGTTGACTTATTCAAGTCAATCTGGAATACAACACATTTTAGTGAAACACAGAGAAGCGACAAAATAAATATTTGAGTAAATGAGGGTTACCAGGTAAAGTACATAGATCCCACGTTATGTCACAAAACTGTTTAAACGTTGCCTTTTGGGGCTGATTTCCGTCTGATTATTCCACTCAATGGTTCTTTAAACAAAACAAATAATCGAGCAATGTGGAGTGGCAGCGTTTTTTTGTTTATTTTATGCGAAAATCATAATTACCTAAAATTGCAATACAATTACCTGAAATTCCCCCTTATAATTCCCCTTAATATTTTTTAAAAATGTACAGATGTCATATTTTTGTGATAGATATAAATAAGGTTGAGTTCAAGTAATATATTAAGTGTTAATTATTGAAATAATTTTCAGAAAATTTGACAACTTGTCATGACAAAACATGACACTAATTATAATTACACCAAAATATTCAGAGATTGGTCCAACATACAGTACTGTACAAATGCATTATGCAGAGCCCAAGTTTGAAGACATAATATGGGTGATTCAAAAAGCTGTCTGCATCTGTACTTAAAGATCCCTTCTTTGACAGACAGTTAGAAATCCAGTGAAAAGCTTGGTCATCATCTGGGAGAGTCGTAGTGAGAAGAAGGCTTACAAGAAATAACCATCTTTGACTGGCCAAAATATTACATCCAGCATGATAGACACAATAGAGGTACTTTTGAAATACTCTAAGCAAGAGTATGACAGTTTGAATTTGTATACACCAATTGTGCCCACTTACCTGGGCTTCAGGTAAAAGTTGTACCTTATTGATGTAGTCACAGAAGAGTGAGTTAGGCTGAACATGTGAAACTGGTTTTATTAAGTCCCAGTGACACATTGATGTTTATTCTCCTCCCCATCAGTCAGCTGATTTCAGGGAAAGACACTTCTTCAGCAGCTGCCTTCATACAGCACAAACAAAACACATGAAGAACATGAACGTTAAAATGGATACTAATTTGCAATAATCCATTTCCATAACAAACCTGAACACTTTTTCCCACAGTAAGCCCTTGTACCAGAAATGATAACACATTATCATATTACAACCCCTTTTCCAAAAAAGTTGGGCCACTGCATATAATATAAATAATGCAATGATGTGCAAATCATTTTAACCCTATATTCGATAGAAAATAGTACCAAGACAACATATCAAATGTTGAAACAGGCATTTTATTGTTTCGTGTAAAATATACGCCCACTTTGAATTTGATGCCAGCAACACGTTTCAAAAAAGTTGGGACACTTTGTAAATATGTCTTAAATTCATATACATATATTTACATAAATGACATAATTATAGTTGGTAATATGCATTTAGCATTTACATCTAATTGATATATTTCCATAGTTGTATTGTTTCCTGTCATGTGTTAATTATGTTATCTAGTTACTTTTACAGAGAGTAATGGCATTCATGACACTGTGTTAAAATGTATGCATATTGTTTTCATAATGAGTCTTTTTCTAAATGTAACCTTGGAGAGCTTTATTATAATGAAACTGAAAAACATGCTATATGCTGCTTGACAGTGACTAAAGTCAAAACTTTGGTGTATTTACTAAACATTTATCATTATATTGTGACACAATGGCAGTTGTATGATACTGTGAATAAAGATCCTTATTAAATTAAGATGACTGACTCTAACCAGTTGTTTCTTTACTTGCATTTGCAATGTATTTAATAGAAAATATTGTAAATACATACTGTACAATTTACACATCGGCTCTTGGTTGTGAAAGATAATAATTGTCTTTTCACAGTAATTAATGTAATACAATAAGGCCTAGACTGGTGGTTATGTTGGTTTGCACCCCATTTTGCCAATGATAATTAGTTAAACTCACAATAACAAGGAGATTTTCTAGAAAATAATGTCTTCAAGGTTAATTCCATGATGTATTGATGAGAAATGCTTATCAGCATGATTATATATATATATTTTTTTAACACATACAGTGAGGCAAAAAAGTATTTGATCCCCTGCTGATTTTGTACATTTGCCCACTGACAAAGAAATTATCAGTCTATAATTTTAATGGTAGGTTTATTTGAACAGTGAGAGACAGAACAAGAACAAAAAAATCCAGAAAAACGCATGTCAAAAATGGTATAAATTGATTTGCATTTTAATGAGTGAAATAAGTATTTCATCCCCTCTCAATCAGAAAGATTTCTGGCTCCCAGGTGTCTTTTATACAGGTAACGAGCTGAGATTAGGAGCACACTCTTAAAGGGAGTGCTCCTAATCTCAGCTTGTTACCTGTATAAAAGACACCTGTCCACAGAAGCAATCAATCAATCAGATTC
>JACXGI010014869.1:0-18309 GCA_016801175.1 Esox masquinongy | reverse complement strand
AACTGTGTGTGCTGTGATTGTGTCAGACTCTGTTGGACTGAATGCCACACTGTCTCCAGATATATCTGTATGAATAAAGATAATTGCCGGCACTGCGATTTTGTCTCCTCTTAATCTCTTCTCATTAACCAACTCGGGGAAGTACTTTAGGTCGGTACTTCAATACCTAGGTATTTTAGGTCGGTACTTCAATAGTAGCTAACATACTTTAGATGGTCTGAGCTGTTTGGGTAAAACCATGTAGCTAGATATTTTTGTGGGCAAATGAAGGTGTAGTCCAATACTTTCAAACCTTGGTTTACAGTGAGTGGTGGTATATTGATCGAATACTGTTTTTTTCTGGTTTATAACAATTAAGTACTGTACATTTATAAATCTTTTTTTCATCCCATCAACTCTATATCCACGCAGGTGCACTTCAGTAGTTTGTAATACTGCTCATATACGACAATAAAGATACGATTAAAAATATAACACATTTCAAATGCACCAATCAAACGATACAGTTTAGAAATATTGTATATTTTACTTCATACCAGTGATTGTTCTTAACACAATCACCTAGCGGGGGTTAATAGTTTACCCACCTTATTTACCGCTACATCAATAATGTACATGGGTATTTGTCTTAAAATTTTGCACTGATTTCTATGTGTGGTGTCTCATAAATGTCTTACATTTTTTTATCACTGTAAATAAATTTAAACAGTACCCCAAACCTGTATTTTTCAAATAATTGTAGAATCTCTCTTTTTTTCTTCCTCTCTCTCTCCCTTCCTCCCTCTCTCCCTCCCTCTCCACTCTCACATTTGGTGATTCACCATTTTGTTCAAAATGAAGAACTGAAACGTCTGTTGAGGGACTATATTTTGAGGGTCCTCCCCTATGATGCTTTTCCTTTGCCCCCTTTCTGTTTTTCTGTTTGGTACACATGCTTTCACTGTGTTATCTGGTGACCCACTGACACGAAGGCAGAGTGAGGCAACAGGTTCCTTTAGTGTAGTTCAGCTGTTGATTACGTGACCAGGCGTCACCATGCCAAAGAAGACCTGTCATCTTGGCACCAAATGGGACCAACTGCTCATGGACTGTATTCACTCACCACTCAGAGTTCCCAGCCCCCGGCCGGATCTAGTCACAGGTGAGTTCACTGCTCTGGTTTACTGTAACATTTGTTTTCCTCACAATAACCGCTTAATTTTTGGACAATATTTAATTCACCTTGTTCTCTGTTGTACAGCATTGATATGGGGCTGAGCTGTGTCCTCTTTATTCACTTGGTGACGGATGTACAATTGTCATTGATATAGGGCCGAACTATTGTGTTCATTCGCTTGGTGATGGACGTAGCATAGTTCATATGCAGCATTGATAAGGGCTCTTTGAACCTTTTTTGACCAGAATTATCACCTGTAAAATGGAGCACTGATGGTTCTCCCCAGTACAACCCAGCAGTAAATCCAGCTGTGTGGATATCAGTGGTGGTTGTGCTGAATGGCTCCATCTTGGCACTGTTTCTTTGGTTCATCATATACAGAAAGCAGACAAGGCACAGTCGCACTACAGGTAAGGAATATCCATGTCTACTTTATTGGTCTTTCACAGCTAGCGTCCTGATCAGTACTTTCATTTAAGGAGGGTTGCAGACAAATGAAGCATGAAGCTCTAGTTTCTGTTCCTCTCTGTGATCAGTTCCCTGGGGACACCCATATCAACCTACCGTCAGTTTTACTCTTAACATACATCCTTTGGTTTAGGACAAAATATTATTCACACCCAATTACTGCACACAAACTCAGACAAACAGCAAGAAGGCAAAATTAGCTTCTCCTTGTAAGCAGGCCATTGAACCGCAATGGGAGGAATAGTTTAGCTCCATTGCATGTAGAGACACCTACCTGGCATTCCAGCCATAATGATATCCCTCCTGCTCACAGTTCCCTCTGTGTTCAGGCTGACTAGACAACATAGAACAGACAATAAAACCCTGTGTTTAGAACAGGGATACAGGCAGAAGGCATTGTTTAAACAGTGAATTATTTAGCTTTTCCAAGGGAACATTCCTCTTTAGTACTCTGCAGTACAATTCCTGCCTACGAGTGTTCAATGATTTAGATTGGACGTATAGGTGTCCTTGGGAACCTGCTGTCACCACTGTGGGGTCATATTGATATAGATTTTTCTTGTGTAAAGATAAAGGTTCTTGGGTAAAGATGAGGTTCTTACTTCTGCTCCAGTTGACCCAGAGGCACCTGAGCCTCGATCCAAAGCCAAGCCAGCTGTGGAGACAGACTGTAAAGCCACAGCGGTGCAGAGCGAGAAGGAGGCCCCTCCATCCTGTTGCCAGCTGAATGGTGGGCCCCAGACATACTTCGGGCAGGATGCATCCACCTATAATGGAGCCCCAGGGTGTGGATCTTTTGGGGAGGTCGGCAGCGTGTTCATGTGCAGCAGTCAGAGAGAGCATGGGATCCCACTTCCTGCCACCGAGCTGGGAGATGCTGCTTTAGTGACCACCAAGACTGTTCAGTGTTACGACTGAGAGGGAAGTGTTTCGACGCGTAAAACCACACAATCTACCTGGTACAGGACAGACATTTGACGTTTGTACATCTGTGATGGTGAAAGTATTATGAAGAATCTGTAAGGCAATTGTGTTTTATGCTGCTGAACTTCTATATTGTCAAAGACAAATGAGGCACATCTTGAGTGGATAGGGTTAACTCCAGTAATAATACATCTTTTATTGGATATTTTTATTTTGTGTGGATTTCGCTGGTAGTTTAAGAAAGCTAGTATTATCTGGCCAATCATATGGCTTTGTATTTGTGTCTGACATAAACAACAGCTTGTCATAAGTCATAAAATCCAAAGTGATTAAAATGTGAATCCTGACCAAGTTTTTAAATTTACTTCATAATCCACTTCTGTAGCCACAGTAAATGTAAATGTTACTTTGCAAATCACAACTACTATTTACTCTGGAATATATCTGACACATCACAGTCAACAAAACACAGTTATTAAGGGGACAAAGTATGTTACCCCATGTCACATGCATACATACATACATGCATACATACATACATACAGTGAGGGATTTTTTTTTTATCCCCTGCTGATTTTGTACGTTTGCCCACTGACAAAGAAATGATCAGTCTATAATTTTAATGGTAGGTTTATTTGAACAGTGAGAGACAATAACCAAAAAAATCCAGAAAAACGCATGTCAAAAATGTTATAAATTGATTTGCATTTTAATGAGTGAAATAAGTATTTGATCCCCTCTCAATCGGAAAGATTTCTGGCTCCCAGGTGTCTTTTATATAGGTAACGAGCTGAGATTAGGAGCACACTCTTAAAGGGAGTGCTCCTAATCTCAGCTTGTTACCTGTATAAAAGACACCTGTCCACAGAAGTAATCAATCAATCAGATTCCAAACTCTCCACCATGGCCAAGACCAAAGAGCTGTCCAAGGATGTCAGGGACAAGATTGTAGACCTACACAAAGCTGGAATGGGCTACAAGACCATCGCCAAGTAGCTTGGTGAGAAGGTGACAACAGTTGGTGCGATTATTCGCAAATGGAAGAAACACAAAATAACTGTCAATCTCCCTCGGTCTGGGGCTCCATGCAAGATCTCACCTCATGGAGTTGCAATGATCATGAGAACGGTGAGGAATCAGCCCAGAACTACACGGGAGGATCTTGTCAATGATCTCAAGGCAGCTGGGACCATAGTCACCAAGAAAACAATTGGTAACACACTACACCGTGAAGGACTGAAATCCTGCAGCGCCTGCAAGGTCCCCCGCTCAAGAAAGCACATGTACAGGCCCGTCTGAAGTTTGCCAATGAACATCTGAATGATTCAGAGGAGAACTGGGTGAAAGTGTTGTGGTCAGATGAGACCAAAATCAAGCTCTTTGGCATCAACTGAACTCGCTGTGTTTGGAGGAGGAGGAATGCTGCCTATGACCCCAAGAACACCATCCCCACCGTCAAACATGGAGGTGGAAACATGCTTTGGGGGTGTTTTTATGCTAAGGGGACATGACAACTTCACCGCATCAAAGGGACGATGGACGGGGTCATGTACCATCAAATCTTGGGTGAGAACCTCCTTCCCTCAGCCAGGGCATTGAAAATGGGTCGTGGATGGGTATTCCAGGATGACAATGACCCAAAACACACGGCCAAGGCAACAAAGGAGTGGCTCAAGAAGAAGCACATTATTAAGGTCCTGAAGTGGCCTAGCCAGTCTCCAGACCTTAATCCCATAGCAAATCTGTGGAGGGAGCTGAAGGTTCGAGTTGCCAAACGTCAGTCTCGAAACCTTAGTGACTTGGAGAAGATCTGCAAAGAGGAGTGGGACAAAATCCCTCCTGAGATGTGTGCAAACCTGGAGGCCAACTACAAGAAACGTCTGACCTCTGTGATTGCCAACAAGGGTTGTGCCACCAAGTACTAAGTCATGTTTTGCAGATGGGTCGAATACTTATTTCACTCATTAAAAGGCAAATCAATTTATAAAATTTTTGACATGCGTTTTTCTGGATTTTGTTGTTGTTATTCTGTCTCTCACTGTTCAAATAAATCTATAAATACATAACATTCTCATAAGAAAGACGTATACCGACATCAGAGATGGAGAAGCAAGGTCTCTGGTTGTGTTCTTTGTTTCCAGGAAATTATTTTGTGTAAAGTCAGTGGAAGCTAGTGATTGGGGGGCTTTAAAAGTATGACATTTATTGCCATTTCCAAATGCTTGCGTTTTGTGCCATCACCCCAAAATGTGACATTTGTGAAAAAGGAAAGCTGTGCATATACACCTTTTTGGTATTATGTTTCAGTTATATTTACTGATATTAGTTTGAATACTTGTTCATTGTTAATGAAAATGCAGCAATCCTCATTTGTCTTCTTAAAATAGCGGAGCATCATACTGCTTCACTGATTCTCCCTAAAGCATCATTATTGCAATCTATGAAATGCCACCACACATTCAGCTCCTGCTAAGCAGAAAAAAAAACCATTAGCTCGAACCAGAAAGCCTTATCTTGTACACAAATAAGCATTCATAAACAGCCTGGTTTCTCATATTACGTGGCTACAGGTGAATTCCCTGTCACCTTCTGATGGAGTGTAGTGTCTCCGTAGCTCCACTGGAGGCAGTACAGTTCTGTGATACTACAGGTAAGTGCTGGGGATGTCCGTGATGGCCAGGTGCAAGTACTCTGGCAGGCCATCCCCCTGGCTTCCACTGGGGCCCCTCCTCCTGACTCTAGTAGAGAGAGTCTTCCTTATCACCCCCATAGGATCCGGTTCTCTGTTCTCCAGGCTGGATATGATCATCTCAGACAGGTCCTGCTGCAGCCTCTGGAAGTTCTCACTAAGAAGACCGGCGGGGAGATGATGTTGAGAATTATGTATATAACATACATAATGCTCCATACGGATATGGGCGATGGATATAGTCTGATTTCAAGGTTAGCGGTTTGTACTCACGCTGTTGGGGGTGTTGGCAAGTTGTATTCTGTCCCTGCCACCCCTGTCAACCAGTATGTCATCTCATTGCCTTTACCCTGTAACAAAGACAAATTGCTGGCGTGGTCTGCACTCTGTCCTCCTAAAACGGTGTTGTAGCTTCACGAACACACGCTTACCTTCAGGAAAGTCTCTCCTCTCTGCTCATACTCAAACTTGCAGTCTGTGCGTTGGAGGATGTTAATGGTGGACTGGCTGACGTGGATTCGTAGTGCTGGAGAGGAAACACGAGACGTGTCAACCTATGGCAAATGCACACCGTTCTAATGGATCTGTGTCTGTACTAACTGAGGGAGAGTCAATGCAACAGCCTGCGAGTGTCCGTGGTTGTGTTGGAGTCTGTGTGGGCCATCTCTTACGCAGGCCTGTGGACTCCATACGTGAGGCTGTGTTGACTGTGTCTCCAAACAGACAATAGCGTGGCATCTTGTTCCCCACCACGCCCGCGGCACACGGCCCTGTGAACACACCAAAAACATTGACCCGGCTCAAAGGCACAGTCCGCTCAAGAAACAACCCCCCCCTTCACACTACAGGGTTCATACAACACCTTTATATGAACCGAATGGTTAAAATTATGGTAATGACTTTTGTGTGAAAGCTGTTTATAGAAAGGTTGGTACTTTTGGCCAACTGCATGATGTCACAAGGCTAATTTGATTATGGACCAATGACTGTGCAGCTGGGTAAACGGTACCTGAGTGCACCCCAATGCGTATCCACAGGGGTATGCCTGGTAAATGTTGCAGCTGGAACGTCCCTACGAAGGCCAGTATGTCCAGGGCCATGCGGGCAATGTCCACTGCATGCCAGTTGCCATTCCGTCGCGGCAAACCCGACGCCACCATATATGCATCGCCGATGGTCTCCACCTGGCAACGAGACAGAAAGAGACGATGTCCCTCTGAAATGTTATTTTAATACAACAACAAAAAAAATCTGCACTCTCCCTTATTATATCTGCATTCCCTCAACTAAATAACACAGCAGTAACACTGATTCTTCTTCAGTATGAGAACCTGTCTGGACAGTCCCGAACTACCTTGTATACGTCGTGGTGGTCCAGGATCCTGTCAAAATTCTTGTAGATGTCATTCAGCATGTCCACCACCTCCATGGGGGTGCTGTAGTGGCACAGGGTGGTGAAGCCCACTATGTCACTGAAATAGACTGTCACCTCCTCAAACAGCTCAGGCTCCACCCTGCCCGTCTCCTTCAGGGAACGTACCACTGGGCTGAGGAAGGAAGCATGGGAGGTTAGGCTGAGCAGCTCCTTGCGTGTGACATCGCGAATGTGTGTGATGCTTGGGATTCATTGGTGAGTTAACGGGGCCGTTCGAGTTAATAAGAGTGCATTCTCCTCAATGTAAATAGGCTAATTTGGTTGCAGAGACAAGCTACAGTTCTTTGGCAATACATTTGAAAGAATGTATCTAGCACAATCACCCACAGTCATGCAGAAACAGACGCAGCCAAATATTTCATAATATACTGTAATATAGACACCTTCTCTTTCAGGCTGACTAAGTGTGTGAAGAAGAAACATCACTTTTCCATACCACCCACCTTGTATTGAATCCAAAATGGTTTCTTTTTCCACACTAAGGCATCAATCAGACACACTGCCAAATATACCCTTTTCAAAATTATGATCTTGCCAATCCAGGACTATGGCGAAGTCGTTTACAAGACTGACACTAAAAAGTTACTCAATTAATTAAATGTAAATTACCACACCGCCATACACTTTGTCATCAGCCCACTCCTTCAACACTCACACCTGTGACTTTTACCTTCTGGCTACCTAACCCTTGGTACATACACAACACCAGATTCACTTGCACCAACATATTGTCAAGTCCCTTTAAGGTAATTGCTCCATCTTCCTCAGCTCACTCATTATCTGCTATTTCAATAGTAAAGTGCTCTCTGGTAGATATCTCACACTTGTCACTCCTAAAACAAACAATTATTTGGTTGTGTAAAATGATGAATTTCAGTTTTCTGCCTATTACTGTAACAAGCTGCAAAATATTTTTGAAATTGCTACTTTCACCTTTTTCTTTCCTTTCCAAAAAAGTCAAAATGGAAAGTTTTGAGTGACGAACAGAAGGGTTCAATTTGCAGTGGTCTTTTAATTTTAACCCTTCTGTTCCTCACTCAAAACCTTCCTTTTCAACGTTTTTGGAAAGGAAAGGAAAAAGGTGCAGTGATCTCTTAATTTGTTCCGGAGCTGTATGTACCAAAGTATTGATTACCGTCATACTTTGTACACAGATTACGTAGAAGAAACCAACATATCCTTTTGTAATTTTGGCAACCTATCCATTTAAGGCTTAGCGTTCTCTGAGGGGATGAGGGCTAGGATGTGGACATAGTGTTAAGGTTAATACTAGGGTTAGGATAATGTTTAGGATTAGGGTTGAGACTGGATGCATGACGCACACTGGCAGGAGCATGAAGTTGAGTCTGTCGGCTCTGTCCCTCTCAGCTTTGTACAGAGCAGTCCTCTCCTCCACCAGGTGCTCAAGGTTCCTGGAGTACATCTGCAGCCGGCGAATCAGGTTATCCATGTATGTCTCATTTGCCTGGTTGTGAAGGTTGCTGAAATCATTTGGATGATGGAAACAATAATATGACTGTGCGAAACATATTGAATTGGACCGTTAAAGCCAAATTGCTCACAACTTTCATTTAATCGGGGCAGAATCCAGATTGAAGATTGCTTGAATAAAATTGTCAACCTGCCATGGCTCTTAAAAATATATACATCCACTAACACAAAAAAATATTTACACACTCATTTCTAATATAGTACCTGGCTTACCTGAATATTTTACCCAGCAATCCCTCTATCTTCTTGAAATCTGGCCTCTTCTCTGGGTCCTCTTCCCAGCAGTTCTTTATCAGTATGTATAGCTGCAGGATACACTGACAAGTGTTACCAAATACACATTTTAACACAAACCTACAATATGGGTACACGGGAAATGCAGAATGGGAATCTTGTACCTCTGCTTCATTTTCTGCTGCTCT
Source organism: Esox masquinongy (assembly GCA_016801175.1). NCBI lineage: Eukaryota > Metazoa > Chordata > Actinopteri > Esociformes > Esocidae > Esox > Esox masquinongy. Next base: position 9,724 of record JACXGI010014869.1, on the reverse strand, counting down.
CTCAAAGTTTAGATCTGGCCTGAACAAACCAGGGCCACTTGGGAACTGCACCTTTGACAGCTTCTCTGGGAAAGGAAGGTGAGGGGATATAAATTGACAAATGTCTCTACAGCCATGCTTTCATTTACAGTGAAAGTGCTGTCCAAGTATTTCACAATCCCTATCCAAACTCACTATATTAATAACTGAAGACAGTGATCACTAGTGAGCAGAAGCTGTATATACATGTAATGGCCAGCAGTAGCCATGTTTCATTACCAGGGTGATGTGCACACTTTAAAGGGTTTGTATCTTTGACCATGGCTGAACAATGTTCTGCTTGACTCCCTGTGACTCCAGCTGCCAGAGAGTTACCTGCGTTGTCGGAACAGGCCTTGGTGAAGAAGGGGTTCTGCCTCATTATGATCTCCTGAGAGATAATGGCAAAGCTGTAGACGTCACCCTTCTGGGAGATCCCCTGCTTCCGGAGGTGTTCTGGAGCTGTCCACAAATCTGACAGAAAGGGGATCCGGAGTGTAATGTCAAATCACTTGCCTGGTAGAGACTTGGACCAATGTAATGGTATATCATTTTCGGGTGGCGTGAATGTACTTTTAAGGGAAAGCCGGAGAAAGGGATTCACCTTTGCAGGGACTAAGGATGGTGTTGCAGCCAAAGTCTGTGATTTTAACCACCATACGGTTGTCCACCACACAGTTGGAGGACTTCAGTCGGCCATGGACTTCAACGTTGCTCGAGTGGAGGTAGGACATGCCCTGAAACAGTCGCTAAGTTGAATTATAAATTCAACTAATAAAACATTTCTGTAGATGTTGATATAGTTTTTGTTATGTTAATCAGTATAGACATTTCAAAGTGGAAATTTCAAGCTTCAAGAAGACTTTAGATATTGAATAGGTTACAATTTGTGAAACAACCAAATGGTTAAATTGAAAGTCAGGGTCTGTATTCAAATTTAAGTGCATTCCTCCACCATAAACACACAACTAGAGTGAAACCACACCACACAAACGTACCTTAGCTATGTCATACATGACTGATATCTTGAATTCTAAGTCCATAAAGGATTCTTCCGGATATGAGATTTTATCATTCAGGACATACTGTAAAGATAGTAAATTAGAGAGTTTATTGCAGTTCCGTTTATGAACAAGTGTTTTTGTTTAGGCCTGTTAGAGTAGTTTGTTTTTACAACAGTGATTGTGGCCCTGTCGGTAAGGACTCCTGTAAATAATGTGTGTAAACGTCAATCGCTTATCAATGCACAATAAAGATATTTGGTTGGAAGTAGGCCACTTATTCCCACCATAAAGTCATGCTCTCTGTCAAGTCTCTCCTTACCCTCAGGGATCCCCTCTCACAGAACTCAAACACTCCAAACACGCCATAGTCAAACTTCACTGTGCCATAGAATTTGGTCAGGTTATAGTAGTCAATACGCAGGAGCTGAGAGATGCAGAGAAACAGAGAGGAAGTAGAAGACAGAGAAACAAAAGAGTCTGAGGTCAGATATCAGCGTAGAAGAGACCATTTCATGGTGAGATATACTTCCTGATACTCATGTATGCACTCTCATCATCTGCAAAGCCCCAAAATAAATCTGTGTTGTTCACACTACATCAAGATAAGGAAATATGTGATTGACCCTAAAATCATGCCAGATATATATAAAAACACTAGATCAGAGGACTAGATTAGCATGTGAATCTATAATAGAGAGGGAGGGGGAGAGGAAGTAGTCTTGAAAACCTGAACCTAAGCCACAGTGACTGGTTTCAGTGACAAGCTATTTTTATCAAAATCAATAACAAAAGCAAATAAAAAATAGTTCTTGGCCAACAAGTCACACATCATATCACAAAGCAGGCACGCCAGAAAGTTATGATTCAAAACAAACTAACGGTTGGTTTTACAGTTTTTCCTGATTGCTTACAAGCATCGAACAATACAGGTTACATTAACAAAACTCTTCACACAGTCAGCAATACGGAAGTGTATGTGAACCAAACTGTGAATAATTTCTCATTGCTTTCACAGAAAATGCATTCAATGAACACAATCCCCAAAATCCATGAACTCTCTTCTCATTCATACTCCACCACCTACAAAACAATATATTCACAGCACGTTTTCTCAAATGCTTACAAACTGTCCTCAAAACAGTTCAAAACACATTCAAAAGAGAATGATGGCAACTGGTGCGCATTTCTGCAGTAACCAGATTGAAATATAAAGAAAATGTTTGATATTTGTTAGAAAATGTTAATTATGTTAGAATATTTAGTCAATCCAAACACAGTTGATTGCAGTTTCAACTGAAAACTGACCCAAGTGTTGTACACTGTGCCCTTTGAGAGAAACGGCGAATGTGTGAAAGAACTCCGGTATCAATATATCCAGGTAAGATGTCTGTTCAATAACCAAACAGGGTATTTACACATTTACACATAATGTAAAGTACTGTAAAACTATGGATTTACTGTTTTTTTAGAGAGTAATGGAGATGGAAGCCAGTCAAACTGCACATAAATTCATCTTTGTGGATGAAGCTGGATTCAACCTGGCAAAAACACACCGCAGGGGAAGAAATGTGATTGGATGGAGAGCCACCATGGATGTCCCAGGCCAGAGAGGAGCTAACATCACAATGTGTGCAGCACTGTCCAATGATGGTTTGCTGCTACACAAACCACTCATTGGCCCCTACAATACAGAGAGGCTAGTGATTATACTATACTTGTTGATGTTTGTTTGTTTTTGTTGCAGCCCTGGAATTTGGGTAAATTTGTTTTTTGTTTGAACTTATTATTTTTCAAAAGTAAAATTTACCATATGCAAAGATGTAGAAAAAATAAAGGATATTCCTTCAAATTGCTGCGTTTGTGATTCATTCTTGTTCCATATACTTTAGTAAAGTCATGACAGTGAGGTGTTTTTCTTATTCTATGATCAAATACTGATTTGTGTGAAAAATAATTTAAAAAACCTACAAGATAAAACTTCGTCATTTATGTAATGATCCCTGTTGTTAGTGTTTTTTAGGTCAATGTGTTATGAGTGACAGTGTGTGTTTCTGAGTGAGAATTGTTGCCAGTGTTATGGTTCAACAAGCTTATTTTGAGACATGTATGAAGCGTTTTGGTGGTTTTAGTGAGTTTTGGGGGTGAGATTAACTGTTTTGCAACAATGCATGTTGGTAATGCACACTGTGTGAAGAGTTTTGTTATTGTGGTTTCAGTATTGACCGATGCTTGTAAGCAATCGAGAAAAACTGTAATAAATCTCCATTGTGTTAGCTTCAATTTGTACTGTTGAAGGGGATAACATAGTGACATAGACTGAGATGTTGTCCTAGTCAGTAGCAGTGTCAGGAATGTTTGACTGGGGGAGCTGAGACCAGGCTAAGACAGGGCTAGGTCAAGGACGGGGGTGCCGATCACTGGGGATGTGAGTGTCATCAACAAACAGTCGTTTGATAGACTGCCATTGGATCAACTGACGTGTGTCGAATGGGGGTGCCAGGCTTACTCTTGGGGGTACTTTAGCCCCGTCTCACCCAGCCTGGTGACGTCATTGGTCCCAGTCTTTGCCAAAATAATCTATGATAAATGTTCCCAGTCTTTGGCACTGTGACCAAGCTTTGAGTTATCAAGACTACAGAGGAAAAAACTTTACGGTGTTGAGCTCGATCCTCTGGTTCTCAGTGAAGTTGCCGTCTGTGTGTTGCAGCTCCTTCAGTATCACAGGCTGAATGCAATAGACAATAATACAACTGATAAGCTCATTTAAGCCTTTTACAGTTATTTTAAATCATTTAATGTTCCACTTTATGGACTAAGAGTGTCATGGCACCTTTTTGTCGTAGCGACCGCGGTGGATCTGGTAACAGCTGTCTTTCCTGGTGTCTTCATCAATCTGATAAAAAGAAAAAAGGAAGTGAAGGTGAATAAATCATCAACAGTATCTAATATCACACAACCGATAGGTGCCTTATTATATTCCTGGCTATTTAAAAAAATACTAAATCAGTGAATAAAAAGCTTGTATTTACCGTGCACTTAGGGACTTTGACAGATAAACATGAATAGATTAAGAGAAACTGACAAGCAAAACCATGATGACAAGAAGGAATTAAGCGCACTCACCTTAAGTGAGACCAGGCTTAACTCCTTCCCATCCAGAGGGCCTATCAGGTTGGGGCTGATGTGAGACCACCTCTTTCGGTTCCGACGCTCCTTCATGTTCTGCCTATTGGCCATACACAGAGGGGAGCGAAAAACACGGTGTCAGGTAACAACGTGATTGGAGGGTACTGTGAACACATGGGTTTGGTGCGTTGTATATTTCACCTGTAGAAGATCAGGGCGATGACAGTCACAACCAATATGCTGATACTCAGGACGATCACAATGACATCCTGAGGGCCCAGGTCTGGAATCCCAAACAGAAAATAAGCACCTATGCCACCATAACCATATCTTCAAACCAATAATATTACCACATCTTTAAACCACCGTTAGCTTATCTTCACTAGAACTAACTTAGCATTCCTATTAATGGCCCTTGTGCTAAAACGTAGTAGCCTGTTTCAAGAGAGTACAGTATATGTTATTACCAGTAGGATTGACTGGTTTGTCACTGGGCAGTTTTGACTCAGGCCAGGTCAGCGAAGGGGTGCTGTCCTCCACTCTTGTCTCGTTTAGGGATGTATCAAACACAAACAGTGTTTTGTACTAGAGGGGAAGTGTAATGACAGCATTATTGAGTGATCAATGAGGGATGTACTTATACTGTTAAATAGGGGAGGGAGATGGTGACAATAAACCAACAGGTAGTTTGGATGTAGCTTACCTGGTTATTGATTGTGGAGGTGTAAATCACAGAGAAGTTCACATCCCTGTCCCCATTCTCATCCAGCACATAATGGCCACCCTTACCTGCTCATAGACAAACAGACAATTGCCTAACTGTAGCACCATTTATCGCAAGAAGCTTTTTTAAATCTCTGCTCAACTTGTGATAATGACCATGCCTCATTGCAGCAAATCCCAATGGGCTCAGGAGAGTTGATCAGGAAATGTGTCCTCCTAAGCACATCCTGCCAAGCCGTTCTGCTTCTTATCACACAGCTCTCTAGACCAGGAAGTTTCCAGCAACTTGCGAAAAGCACAATCTCCTGAGCTCACATGTGCCCAACCCACCACAAGGAGTCACTAGAGTGTCATGACACAAGGCGACCCTGTCTGATATCCTTACAGTATCTCACAAAAGTGAGTACACCCCTCACATTTTTGTAAATATTTAATTATATCTTTTGATGTAACAACACTGGACAAATGACACTTTGCTACAGTGTAAAGTAGTGAGTGTACAGCTTGTATAAAAGTGTAAATTTGCTGTCCCCTCAAAATAACTCAACACACAGCGATTAATGTCTAAACTGATGGCAACAAAAGTGAGTACACCCTTAAGTGAAAATGTCCAAATTGGGCCAATTAGCCATTTTCCCTCCCCGGTGTCATGTGACTCGTTAGTGTTCCAAGGTCTCAGGTGTGAATGGGGAGCAGGTGTGTTAAATTTGGTGTTATCGCTCACACACTCCCTCATACTGGTCACTGGAAGTTCAACATGGCACCTCTTGGCAAAGAACTTTCTGAGGATCTGAAAAAAAGAATTGTTGCTGTACGTAAAGATGGCCTAGACTATAATAAGATTGCCAAGACCCTGAAACTGAGCTGCAGCACGGTGGCCAAGACCATGCAGCGGTTTAACAGGACAGGTTCCACTCAGAACAGGCCTCGCCATGGTCAGCCAAAGAAGTTGAGTGCACATGCTCAGCGTCATATCCAGAGGTTGTCTTTGGGAAATAGACGTATGAGTGCTGCCAGCATTGCTGCAGAGGTTGAAGGGGTGGGGGGTCAGCCTGTCTGTGCTCAGACCATACGCCACACACTGCATCAAATTGGTCTGCATGGCTGTCGTCCCAGAAGGAAGCCTCTTCTAAAGATGATGCGCAAACAGTTTGCTGAAGACAAGCAGACTAATGACATGGATTACTGGTACCATGTCCTGTGGTCTGATGAGACCAAGATGAACTTATTTGGTTCAGATGGTGTCAAGCATGTGTGGCGGCAACCAGGTGAGGAGTACAAAGACAAGTGTGTCTTGCCTACAGTCAAGCATGCTGGTGGGAGTGACATGGTCTGGGGCTGCATGAGTGCTGCCGGCACTAGGGAGCTACAGTTCATTGAGGGAACCATGAATGCCAACATGTACTGACATACTGAAGCAGAGCATGATCCCCTCCCTTTGGAGACTGGGCCGCAGGGCAGTATTCCAACATGATAACGACCCCAAACACACCTCCAAGACGACCACTGCCTTGCTAAAGAAGTTGAGGGTAAAGGTGATGGACCAGCCAAGCATGTCTCCTAAACCCTATTGAGCATCTGTGGGGCATCCTCAAACGGAAGGTGGAGGAGCGCAAGGTCTCTAACATCCACCAGCTGCGTGATGTTATCATGGAGGAGTTGAAGAGGACTCCAGTGGCAACCTATGAAGCTCTGGTGAACTCCATGCCCAAGAGGGTTAAGGCAGTGCTGGAAAATGATGGTGGCCACACAAAATATTGACACTTTGGGCCCAATTTGGACATTTTCACTTAGGGGTGTACTCACTTTTGTTGCCAGCGGTTTGGACATTAATGGCTGTGTGTTGAGTTATTTTGAGGGGACAGCAAATTTACACTGTTATACAAGCTGTACACTCGCTAATTTACATTGTAGCAAAGTGTCATTTCTTCAGTGTTGTCACATGTAAAGATATAATCAAATATTTGCAAAAATGTGAGGGGTGTACTCACTTTTGTGACATACTGTACATCCCACCACAGATGGTGACAGATGACAAACCATCAGATTCCATTTCAGAAAGGTTATATTAAAGCGTTTTAGCTGACACTCATTGTTACGCATGCAGGTACCCTGTATGTGCGTTTGTGTTTTTTCCCTCCTGTCGTTTCCCCAGGTGTCCCTTATGTTCCTGATTGTGCTCGTTGGTGTTTCCCACCTGGCATTCATGAGTGCATCACCTGACTGGTGAGGTGGACCAATCAGTGGACACCCATCCTAATTGCACCACCTGTTCCTTTTATCCTTTACCCAATCACATCACACATCCCTGGTTTAAAAACCCAGTCAGTTGGTTCTCCCTGAGAGACTCTTTTGATTTACCCCACATGGACATAGACACTCTTGAGATACATACCTTTTTTTGATAGACAGACACTTTGTTCATACATATATCACTTAGTTTAGCACATCTCACTTTGTCCTGTTTCATGAATGTATTGCTGTGGTGTTTTGTTTAGTGTTGTCTAGTCAATTGTTTGTTGTCTGCTGTTTAGTCCTTGTTCAACCTGTGTGTTTTGTTTGTCCCTGTGTCCCTGGGAAAAGGTTTTTTTTAGCAAGTCGTCCTTGGGCATACACAACCCGTAGGAAAACTTTGTCTAAAAACACTAGTTAGAACTGAGCGGACCACCCACTGTATTTTTGTATTGATTAGTGGTTAGCTAAGCGGTTCTTGAGGCAGACAAGTTCAGTTTAGGGTTGTTTTGACTATATTATTTCATTTCTTGGGTCCAGCTCAGCCCCTTTTCCCTACCCCCTTTACCGTGTGTTTATAATAAATGCTTTATGTTTGACGGTAGCTTTGGTTGTCGTCTGTTCTCACTGTTCCTGTACACTAGAGCACATTGCATGAGTTTTGTGTTACGGGTCTCTGTACCATCCACTCTAGACGTAACAGTCGTGATTAGAGTAACTTAACGCCCTGAGGTCAAGCATTTGTCCACTTTTTCCTGGCCCCTGTGCAAATTGAGCACCATGCACTACAAACTGAGCTACATGGGATCTTCAAACATGGTTTTCTTAGGTGAATATAAAACAACATAAATTGTTAATTTTCTGCAAGGTTAAACTGACAAAATCTGTAATTTTTGCTTTAAACTCAAGCAAGACAGTTAGCAATTTACTCCACAGATTACAGTTGTGAAAATGACATCACTGTGATCAAAATTAAAAATGTTTTGTTCTGGTTTGTGCACATTGGACAACAGTGCTAAAGTTTGCTGCCTAGCAGCTTAGCCAAGTCCAAAACCAGAACATATAGGTTCAAACCGTTATGCCTGACTTAAAATGCTATGGTGTTTAGATGGAGCACTGACAATAGGTTGGACCATGGCTCTGGTTGTTATGTCCTACCGTAAAATGAGATATTCCTGAAGGGGTTATCATCGGAGAGCTCTGAAGCATTTTGTTTGTTGCTCAGCAACCTCTGTCTCAGCACTTGGCCAAAGAGCAGCACGCCGTCATGGTACCCCGCCACATAATCATTTGACTTTTGCAAAAGTAGATGGGTCGAAGTCAGGGAGGGAGGATTGGAAGAAATGAGGCAGAGGGAGAGGAAGAAAGAAAAGATTGAGAGGGTGAGTAGATATCTCAGTGCCAACAGTCGGAAGTCATAAGAACTGAGGACACTTACTGTGTTGTTTCTTTTAGGCAAAGTAAGCACCAGAACATTTTCCATGCCTGGGCTGGCTGTCTTGTTTCTGTGATACCTGTGGCTAGGGAATGTATTAAATGGTTACCAATTTCATTCAGCATTACAAATAATAAACAATGTATGTATGTAGACAATGTAAAAGATTGCCAAAACCAGTCTCACTTATAGACATCGATGAGGAAGAAGACAATTTCTTGTGGAATCGTTGTTTCATTCTTTATAGTGATGATGTCATTTGGGGATCCACAGAGAATGAATACTGCAAATACAAAATGTAAATTGGCGATCAATCAATAACATAACTCTGTGATGAAATAACACACAAAATAATGTAGCTAGTTCATTGATTTTGATTTATGCCACTGATGCCAACTTTCTGTTGGAAAAAGTTTCTGGTAGGTAAAGAACAGATAAGGTGTTTAAGGACACAGGGCTACGCACTATTGCTGTGCCTTGTTGGAGACTCAAGGGCGTCTTTCAGCTCCTTCTTGTTGCGGAGCATCTCCCTTGAGATCGTCATAGCGAACTGGAACGAGGGTGCATCCAGAGCATTGATGTACCTATGACAATGTCCAAAAGGTAAGCCATGTTAAAGTGCACCCTCAGTGCAACAAAACAATGTTTCTTCCAAGCATCCAACTTACTGTAGATATGTGTGTTACAGCGTTCCAGTCAATCCGGTGTTATACATAGGTAATGAGGTTTCTGTACTGTGTGTGTGTGAGTGTAGATGGGTGAAATTCCATCTCAAGTGCACAGGTGTTCCCTCACCAGTAACAGTCCTCTGTTTGGTTTTCCTTCTTGTAGACATAAGCGCTGGCCCAGGACATCTTCAGTCCATGGCTGCTGAAGTTCCAGAAGTGGACAAAGAAGTTTGAGACCTTGCGTGCCGGGGGCAAAAGGCGTGTCAAGTTGCTCTTGTAGTCACAGGACAAACCAAAGCTTCCTGCAGAGATGATGGGGATTGTCAGGGTCAGACCAATCTCCACGCTGAAACACACACAGACCGGGAATCAGACACGTTTCCAAATACACAGATCTGTAATAAACAATAATATGATTATTAACGTCACCAGATGGGGCATTTTCAGAAATAGGTTTCAGAAATAAGTTTCTCAACATGGGATTGCGAGTGTGTGTGTGTGTGTGAAAGACTGTGTGT
>JACXGI010014868.1:0-11113 GCA_016801175.1 Esox masquinongy | reverse complement strand
TGGAAGACATTAAATCACAGGAGAAAAGCCTGGAGAAGACGAGATGAAGGAATTCAAATCTGACATATGTAATGTTATCTTATCTATGTTATAAATAATTTAGCTTATTTGTCAGTCACATTTTTATTTTTACACCATCATCAATTGTAATCCTTGAGCAGTTTTCAGTTTGGTCATGTAAAATAAAGAAGACTGAAACCAAACTCATTGTGATGTCCTGGCACGGCAGGCTTGCCTCCAACGCCCTCTCTCCCTCATTTGGATCACAGACACCTGTTTGGTTGTTTATCGCCCTCACCTGTTTCCCTGATCACTGTTCCTACTTAACATTCTCATTTCCCAGCGTGTCTTGTCCGTCTCTGTTTGCCGTATGCCTTACGTATCGGTTGCTCTGCCTTGTGTGGTGTTTCTTTTGTTATAGTTCAAGTTCTTGTACTGTGTTTAAAGGCCTCCGTTCTCCATGCCCTTGTGTCCTGCCTCATCTGTTGTGACACTCTTATCAAATGTGTAATTTGTGTTATCACTCTTTCCAGTTAAATTCGAGCATCACAGTGAAGTCATTCAGTAGACGCTTCATTCCAGAGCGACTTACGATAGTGAATGCTTATATTTTCCACCTGGCCCCCATGGGAGTCAGCCCCAAAGTTCACACTCAAGACTGTACGGTGCTCTGGATAAAAGCATATGCTTTTTCGAATAGTGCAAGTTCCTCTTAAATGTTCTTGTTACTGTCTCTGACTGTGAAGTATATTTGGTTTGACACCTATTTCATCCCCTGCCATATTGGAGCCACAGTGCCTTGATTGTATGTTTCATTAGATTAGATTAGATTAAACTTTAAATCGACAGGGGGCAAGTGCACATTTACAATTATAAGAGTATATTAAATGTGTGTATTATAAGTGTGTATCCAAAATGTTTATCAAACATGTTTGTCATGAATATGTATGAAAAGTTTATACATGTGTATAAACTTTACATGAGTATGCATTATGAGTGTGTATCAAAAGTATGCATCTAAAATATTTATCAAAAGCGTGCATAGGTTTGTATTGTGAGTGTGTATTATCAGTGTGAATCATTTGTGTATCAGAAGTGTATATCACATTTGTGTAGCTATCAAATTTGTGTATCCCATCTAGCTATCTAAAGATAAATGTGCCAAATGTAAGTTGCTCTAGACAAGTAATACAAATTTAAATTGAGTGATTTAGAGTCCTCTAGAAGAGCCCAAATTGAACCCTTTCCTTCATTTAGTGCATTTAGTGCACTACACTGTTCAGTGTGTTGGTTTGTAGGGTCCCTACCCAGACTGATTAATTGATTGTGTGACATTTCAGTTGTCCTCCAGGTGGCAGTATTCAAACAGAAGACAGTGGGCTCGCAGTCAGTTCAGGAAGTATACAGAAATTCTGTGTCTCTTTCATACTTTGCATTGAGGAAAAAATGGATTTGGAACAGACCCCAACCCTGCCCTCAGCAGTCTGCTACTTGTGTCATTTTAACAGAAATTACAGGCTGGATTGGACCAGTGAACAACCAACACAATATTATTAAGAACCAAATGTAAGAGAACAAAAGGTATTACAAATCGGGACTATAAAAGGCAAACACCCCCATTGTTTTGATGTGTTCAGAGGCCTATCCCTTAGCGAAACAGTAAATATATTTATGCCTACACCTAAAATAACTGTTTGGATAACGCCTGAGATTAAGCTTGTGCCAAGTCATTCACAAGTCATTACGGATTGTAATGATGTTCCATTAATGGATGCTGTTTTATTAGTAAAGGAATGTTATCTTGATTTAATCAAATTTGATTTGTACAAATGCAGTACATATTTTCAGAAACAACTTTAAGCAGTAGATCCTTCTATAAGTTGGTTTGATTAGAATTCACAATGTCATTGGTCTACTCCTTCCTTGGAGCACTGGATTTACTTCACCTAATCCTGCTTTGTTGTCACTATATACCTGGACCATTGAGCTGCGCCTTTTGTGAACAAATCAGATTTTTTAGGAGAAAATTAGACTGGAGTGCCACTTTACCGTTCTCTGAAACAAATATGTATTTGGAAGCAAACATCGACTAGCTTTATAAATACTATTCAAGTTACAATTCTAGAACAGCGACTGGATACTCCCCTGAGGTAACTGACAGTTGGCGTCTGACAGGAAGGTCAGAGGGGTCAGAGGGCTTACTCAGAGCAATGCATCAGTTTGAGGTCAATCCTCTTTAATATAGGCACAAACTGATGAAGTGATTTTCAGATCCCATTCCTACGACAGTTTTTTATGCATTTCGCAATATTGGTCCAATCATGTATTATTATGCATTTAGAAAATTAATTTTATCATATGACAGAGGTATGGAACACATTTTAAGTATAGGAAATGAATGTGTCTTTTTTTAGCGCTCAATTAATTTGAAACTATTGATTTTTATTTTAAGATCTGAAAACACACCTTTTCAGACATGCTTTGTCTTAGCAATACTTGTAAATTTTTTACAATTATAATCACTTTCATTACGTATAACATTTTATTACGTATGTCTTACTGTTTAAAGATAAAACAGAGATGTTCAGCACAGTGGATCAGGTGGTATTTTAGGACCTGACTGTCCCATTGGCCCTGACCTGAACACATTACCATAAAAAGCAGATGGCACTTTCTAAAGACTGCTGAGTCTTTAGAAAACCTAGAGTATATTCCTTTCTGTACCAGTTTGTGCCTCTGGCTTTCCTGCACTTCTGATCCCTGATATTTTCCCAAAAGGTGAGAGAAGCTTCTGTCCTCTGTGCCCCTTTTTTAAATCAATGTACTATTTAGCCAGGCTGTTCCATCAAAGACTGAACAGACTAATTCTAAGTCAGACTAAGTTAAAATAATTGCTTTTGGGTAGCATGTAGAATGAAATTGATTGTGGCTTTCAGAAATGCAGATGTACATGTAAATACTTTAGGCTTTCCAGGATGTGCTGATGGCTTGAAAATTGTTTCCTCTTGAATTTCTGCTTGTTAGATGTTGTACAAAGAATACTTTGCACAATGGAAATCCTGTGGATGCTTTTTGGGCAGTAATTGCCTCACTGGTACAGAAACGTATATAATATTTACTGATTCCTGCATGTACACAAATTGCAGTGAAGGAGGGTAGGTTAATGCTGATTATGTATCTCAACCTTAGGAGGTATGATGCAGCATACAACCCTGTGTTAGTTAGTTTCTATTGTCCTGTGAATTATATTTTAATCTCTCTAAACAGGAAGTGAAAGCCACCTGCCAAGATGTCGGAGTAAGTTTCCATTTTCATTACATAGCAATGTAACCTTAAACACACTGTTATTATCTCCAGACAGTAAAACGGATTAATATTATGCTGTGTGATCAGTTTAAGTTGCTGAGTACATAAATACAATTATTTGAACAGGCGTCCCAGTTCAATTCAATGGCATGTCATTCTAATTTCTAATTCTAATTACTAATTACTTTTAATATTTTAAATCTAGGTGATTACCGAAATATGATCACCTAACGTTTAATGAACATATGTTTCTGCCTAGAAACATTATTATTAAATGTTATTAAATATTATCATAATGTAGTAGTATTACATCTTATCATAATGTAGTAAAATTAGTTGTTATCATAATGTATAAAGATGAAGTGGTACCATAATTAAGATTAAGTGCTATCATAATGTAGTACAACTAATTGCTACCATACTACAGTAAAATTAAGTGCTATCATACACACATGCCTGTCTTGACTACAACATTAATATTCCACTTGAATGACGCTCTCTGCCTTATCCAATCAGTAAAAAGATGACATCGAGCCGAAGGCACTTTCTGAAGGTAAGGAGCTGCTCTTGAACGCAACTCTCTGTTTCTAATGTAGGCTGTTACTCATTTGGCCGTTTTGACTCTTATTGAGTTGATGAGCAACTGCTTGCTAAGGTTTGGGTTAGGTTTAGAAGATTGTTAAGGGTGAGGGTTAAGGTGAGGGTTAGGATAAAGGTAAGGTTAGTGTAAGGGGTTAGGGTCAGTGGATAGTTTCAATTTTATTGATAGTCAATAGATAATGCTTAGAGCATTCACATAGTCACTTTTGAGACACTCAAAATAAAGTGTTAACTAATGTGCTGTTATAATTTGTAATGTGCTGTGATAATATGCTGTGATAATGTTAAGTGATAATGTGCTGTTATAATGTGCTGTGATAATGTGCTGTGATCATGTGCTGTGATCATGTGCTGTGATAATGTGCTATTAATGATCTGTAATGTCCCACCACACAGAGCCTGTTGCTCCAGATCGGGGCCAGCATGCTGCAGGTGGAGGCGGCTGAGGCCGAGGCAGAGAAGGTCAGGTACATGGAGGAGAACTGCCCTGCCCCAGACCTCCGGGTATCCATGGCAGAGCTCACGGTGAGATGTGAGCTCTCAGTACAGACGCTTCCTCTATCTTCTCCTTCATGCTCGATTTCTCACTCTTTGCTTTGCCTCTCTTTCCCTCTCTCTCTCTTTCTGTCTTTCGTCTCCTCCCTGACCCATTCTCGGCCTCTGCAGGACTTGTGCAGGAAACTGTCTAAGGAGATTGACAAGGTTGACGAGGAGAGATATGATATGGGAGTAAAGGTGGCTAAGACCGACAAGGAGGTGAGGGGTTTTATTCATCTAATTTCATTGGTTACTGCCCTGGGGGAGATTTCCAGACTCTTCTCTCAACAACCCATCCACACCATGGATACACAGTATCGATTGTCAAATCTTTGTTGGATTGTGGATTTGTTGTTTTGTTGTGGATTTGCTGTTTGGTTGTTGATTTGTTAAAGCAACTGCTGTGTTATGACTCGATATCCAAACAGGTCGAAGACTTGAAGATAAAGGTGGTTGACCTGAAGGGAAAGTTCAAGAAGCCGGTCCTGAAGAAAGTGCGTATGTCTGCTGATGCTATGCTTCAGGCTCTGCTGGGTTCCAAACACAAGGTGTCCATGGACCTGAGATCTAACCTGAAACAAGTCAAGAAGGAGGTCAAGGAGGAGGTGGGTTTTATCTGGAGATAATAATGTTATTTTTCAATAGTTGAGTGCAATTATGTCACTTTTAAGTATCACTGCAGGTGTACCCCGCTCAAACTGGAATCGTGCTTGCATGGAGAGTATGGAGTGTTGAAAACTTATTTTACATATTTCAACCTCAGTTTATTTTCACTCTTGTGTATATTCTGTTACTGTTCATGTGCAGGAAAAAGATTCTGTGGGAGATTGGCGGAAGAACATCGAGGACAAATCAGACAGAAAGAAGATGTTTGAGACTACTAAGGAGTAAATACAAAGCTCTGGAACTGTTTGGACAGCTGTGAAATGTATATAACCAAGTGCCATGTTGTCGACAAAAGAGTTTTGTGTTTGGATTTTATTTTATATGAAAGATGATAGTGTGCTAAGCTATAACTTCAAATAAACCCTGCCTAATAAATAGAAACTGATTTCTGTGCTCAATGATAGACTTGCAGAACAGTGCAGGCTGATTTTAGCAGCTATTGAAATTATATGACAGTATAGTAATAACCAGGTTCAAGGGGTCAAATATTTGGAAGGGACAACAGATTGACACCAGGGACTGGGAGGAGTTGTTATGTGATCCAAAATGTCTGGGAAGCAGCCTGTTGGTCATCCGGGACCCATTGACCAATAAACACTACCAGTTTAGAACAAGGCAGGTGTGGTCTTAGTGGAGCCAACTGATCTGTTTTTATCTTCTTAACTCCTTAGATTGTAGAGAGTCTTTGTCTTTACCTACTCTTAATCTATTTTTTTTAATTTCCTGCTTAACCTACCTTCAAAACTCCAATCATGCAAATCACTCTAATAATGTTTTTTCAGTCTCAAAATTCATAGCCTTTTCAGTATATTTTAAGCGGTCATAACACATAACTAAGTTAATTGACTGTGCCATATAATTTCAACTATTCAGCTAAGTCTTTTTCAACTATTCGGCAAACTCCGGCTTACAGTACCTTATTTTCCAGGAAAAAGACAACCTTGTCAATGAAGCAAATTTTAAAATTCTTAAGGAAGAATAACAGAATGTTAATTGGAACATCCAAGCTGAGGGAGGCTTAGGTCCCGAGATAGTCAAGGCCAGAAGTGGACAGGCCATCTGGCATGTCGGGAAAATGCCATATGGGCAGGTCTATTATCAGCCCATTTAAAACGGATGTTTTGCAACATCAAATAAATCTGTCCAACCTAGCAATGTTATTATCCTATTTTCTCTCTTGGCCCGCCCCTGAAGTGGCCCCTTGACCTAAGGAGGTCTTTTGTCTCTCTGAAAAAACAGCTGGTCCTATAACATGGCCTATATATAAGCCTCATCGTATTGCTCTTCCCTGGTTTGGCAATCACTCATCTGTCCATCCAGTCCAGCACGTCTGTCTTCTTTCTAGGTGAGACTATTCCTACCTCCTATCTCCTTTCCTTTCTTGTTGGATTCAGTCAAGGTTCAGTAATACTGGGATTTGTAGTGCTAACATAGCTATTTATTACACATGCAATATATAGACGACACTCACGTAAAATTGTGTAGGCTAAATTAAGTCTTAAGTTCATTTACTGAGATTTTACCATCATATTAAACTGTAGCTAGAAACAGCTTGACTCTAATCATCAATGAATATCCATGGCTCTGCCTAGGCATCTTTTGACATTCAAGATCATGATGCTAACCTACTGGTTGCCTACGCTAACACTGGGAAGTCTATGGGTTAGATAATTTACAGAAACAATTTTTTGTGGTGGAATGGTTTGTGTTTTACAGTTTTTAATGGGTCTCTCATTCTAACTTCAGACAGCAGCCTAACCATGCTGTAGGAAACAATGTTATTCTTGTGGTTTCAGTCTCGGTATAGAAATGCAACTCCGAAGGTAGCACGTACAGAATTTATAGTGATTGATTGATCAAAATGCAGTTCAATTAATTGATTGAATGAAGATTATTTTTATATTATAAACATTTACGTAGCATAGCCAGACACGTGCACAGGTAAGGCTTGCTTTGCTATATAGTGCCCATTTCATTTGGCATGTGCCCGTCTGTCCCAGTGACGTGTGTCATGCACACCAATGGGCACGCGTCGTTCGTCTTTACGCGCATCACGCACTCCGACACGTCGTGCGTCCTTGTGAGCCTGACAACCCGCTTTTCCAGTTTCACCACTTGCCTCTCGAGAGGTCTGTGTATGATATTGAGCATAGCATTTATTATATTTTGTTGGTCCGTAGACTATATGGTTTAAAGTGGTCTATAGACTGCAGCAGCCTCGTCGGGTATCTCTGGGCTGGGTTGGCACTTTGTTGGACGCTGTCTTGGGACAATTCAAGGAAACTCTACAGGAGGCAGATGGGCAGGCTGGGAGTTCTCAGCTGTTGTGGTTTCGGGTGTTTGTTAGACGGCCCCCACGCATCACCACACAGGAACGCACCAAAGACGTACCCCCAAAAGACAACTGCCGCAACACACCCCTTTCTAAATGTAGAGATGTTTCGTGCCCCTCCACCCTTGGGCCACTGTGTTAAAACTCCAACAAAGGAATGCCTGTAAAGGGATACAGAGGTATCTTACCCCAGCTGCTACACCTTCAAATGCTAACCACATATTCTCATTTATTGTTAAAGGACGTGAATTCAACCCCCAGCTAAAATGTCAGAGTAAGTATTGATTCTGTTATAGTATGCAATGTTCTTAGAATGAAAATAAAATTACAGTATATTACATTAAAGCACTATGCTATTGTAAAATAGCTGTTACAGTCACCTTTATACCCAATGGGCACCTCAGACATCAAATGGTGCTTTTGTTTATTCACCAAGCTCATGAAGCTGTGTATCTGAACTAATGTCATCCTTCCTCAACCCCAAAGTAAAAAGATGACATCCAGTCGTAAGCAGCATCTAAAGGTAAAAGACTGAATTCAACCCAATTCAAACCCAATTCAAGTATTGAAAGCACTTAAATGTGCATTTAAATACAACTGATCAACTGGCCTCAATGATACCTGGGTACACTATTTTTCCTTATGCCCCTCAGAGCCTGCTGCTACAGATTGCCCATGGGCTCATCCAGGCTGAAGCAATCCAGGCATTGGAGGATAAGAACAGGTACTTGGAGGAGAATGTGCCCTCCCTCTCCATCTCTGGATCCATGGAGGAACTCCAGGTAGGAAGCATGCTAGCATCTGTCGTGCTAGCCATTGGGTAGTACACATGGTAGCTTTTGTCTAGTTGGCTGTTATCATGCAAGCTGTTGGGTAAGAAGCATGGTAACTGTTTTCCTGCTAGCTGTTGAGTAGTATGCGTGCTAGCTGTTGGGTACTACTGTATGCGTGCTAGCTGTTGGGTACTACTGTATGCATGCTAGCTGTTGTCATACTAGCCGTTGTCTCCTTTTGTAGAAACTACCTAGCATGCATATTACCACACAAACACAACTGATTCAGCTGATCAAGATCCTGCGGTGCCCTTAGACCAGTAAAATAATGTTGGAACAAAATCTTGCTGGAGTGTTTCTCTTCAGGATATACAGTGGAATTCCACAAATATCTTCTCCCATTCATTCATTCTCTCTCTCTAGGATTTGTGTAAGAAGCTCCACCAGCAAATAGATGCAGTGGATGAACAGAGATATGACTTGAGTGGCAAAGTAGCCAAATGCGATAAGGAGGTAGTCACATTTTACATACACCCAGCGGGAGAGATGATCATTCTTTAAAATAAAACTCGGCTTCACTAATTAACTTGCCTTAACTCCCTTGGTTCAGATTGAAGATCTGAAGATTAAAGTGCAGGACCTGAACGGAAAGTTCAAGAAGCCGGCACTGAAGAAAGTGCGTTTGTCTGCTGATGCTATGCTTCAGGCTCTGCTGGGTTCCAAACACAAGGTGTCCATGGACCTGAGATCTAACCTGAAACAAGTCAAGAAGGAGGTCAAGGAGGAGGTGGGTTTCATTCTGTTGATTACATTCAGTAGAGATTTGAGAGGTCCATGAGGTCCTATGCTATACAAACTGACTTGCAAAATGATATCCTTTTAGAACCTCTACTCATCTCTCTTCCCATCACCGCTTCTTACATCTCCTCTCTTCTCCTCTCCCCTCCATCTTTCTCGCTATGCACTGTTGAACTCGCCAGGTGAAAGACACTGCTGACTGGCGTAAGAACATCGAGGACAAGTCTGGCATGGATGGCAGAAAGAAAATGTTTGAGTCCGACCCATAAACAAGTCCTTCAGTATTTGCATTTGTGTTGCTATTTCTCTGATCAACCTATAACGTTTTCCATTTTAGTCGTCTACCTCACTCTACTTACTGGGAGCTCTCCATTCCACCAGGAACAGACCATACGCTCAAAGCGGAACCACTCGATGTGTATTTAATAAAGACCTCAGATTGTATGACACTGTCCTTATTATGAGAATGAGGACCTGGCTGCATTGCTCAGGAGGGTAGTTTAATGTGTATGTGCAATGCAAACACACAGGCGATCATAATAGTAATCATGGTACTACTCTTAGTAGCAGCAGTAGTAACTGTTTTAGTAGTTGTAGTGGCAGTAGAAGCGCTAGTAGTTGTAGTAGTTGTAGCAGCTGTAGTGATAGATTTAGAAGTTGTAGTGGTGGTAGTTGTAGTAGTAGTAATAGTAATTATAGTAGTAGTAGTAGTAGTAGTGGTGGTAGTTGTAGTAGCAGTAGTAAGAGTAATTACAGTAGTAGTAGCAGTAGTGACAATAGTTGTAGGAGTAGTGGTAATAGTAATTATTGTAGTAGTAGTAGTGGTGGTCGTTGTAGTAGTAGTAATAGTAATTATAATTGTAGTAGAAGTAGTGACAATAGTTGTAGGAGTAGTGGTAATAGTAATTATAGTAGTAGTAGTAGTGGTCGTAGTTGTAGGAGTACTGGTAATAGTATTTATAGTAGTAGAAGTAGTAGTAGTGGTAATAGTAATTATAGTAGTAGCAGCAGTGGTAGTGGTAATAGTAGTGTTAGTACTACTTGTGTACTAGGGACATGTATAAGCACAATGCCAGTAGATCGGGTGGGTATTTGGATGAGTTATAGTCTCTTCTTCCTGGAGGTCAGTTTCCTGGACATTGGTAGTGTCACAAACAATGTTATTTTGTTAACCAAAACTGTAAGGTGTTTCCTAGACCCCAATGTGTTCCCTCATTTAGACAATGTATATAAATAGTGGGATGAGAAGGGAATCAATAAGAAACTAAACTGTATCTTTGTGTTCCTTTATCCATGGTCTGAGTTGTTCTGGATATGAGTCCGCTGAATGACTGAAACAGAACATGTTCTTGCGTCAGTGTGGGTTAGAATCAGACCCATTGCCTGGTCTCCTATGTGTTTTTCTCTCAACTCTGTCCAATAAAGAAACAGAATGTAATGATGTTGGTGAGAGGCAGTACACAGGCACTGGGAGAATGGAGGACTTTTTAAAAAATGAAGTGAGACGTAATCAGACTAAAACAAGACATGAAAAGAACAACGTCACAAAAAGAAACAGTCCAAATAGGGAATGAATAGGGATGGAGGAACTGAAATAGGGACATAAGGAACACAGGTGAGAGTAACAACCACAAACAGGTGCTCCAGGATGCTTGTACACACATGCGGACACACACAACCACATAAAAACACACACAAAGTTAAAGTAAGTGCGAGCAAACCACATTCCGTATATGTTTACATTCCATTTTGACATTAGAGTCATTTAGCCAACACTCTTATCCTGAGCGACGTCCAGTTAGCTCATTCATCTTAAGATAGCCGGGAGAGTCAAAGATACAGTTTCCATACCTCAGGCTATAATATGTACTCACACATACACACTCTCTCAATCTCTTCTCTCTCTCGCTCTCATTTCTTTCTCTCATCCATGTCTCTCTCTTCACTCTTTCTCCATCTTTGTCTCTCTCCTCTCTTTATCTGTCTCTCTCTCTTTCACCAACCCTGTCTCTCTCTCTGTTTCCTTTCTCTCTTGCGCTTATCACTATGTCTCCCTCCTCTCTCAATCTACATATCACACACACACACACACACACACACA
>JACXGI010014867.1:0-18302 GCA_016801175.1 Esox masquinongy | reverse complement strand
AAATCAAGGTCCCAGAGTCTGGAGGAAGAGAGGAGAGGCACAGAATCCACGTTGCTTGAAGTCCAGTGTAAAGTTTCCACAGTCAGTGATGGTTTGGGGTGCCATGTCATCTGCTGGTGTTGGTCCACTGTGTTTTCTGAGGTCCAAGGTCAATGCAGCCGTCTACCAGGAAGTTTTAGAGCACTTCATGCTTCCTGCTTCTGACCAACTTTATGGAGATGCAGATTTCATTTTCCAACAGGACTTGGCACCTGCACACAGTGCCAAAGTTACCAGTACCTGGTTTAAGGACCATGGTATCCCTGTTCTTGATTGGCCAGCAAACTCGCCTGACCTTAACCCTATAGAAAATCTATGGGGTATTGTGAAGAGGAAGATGCGATACGCCAGACCCAACAATGCAGAAGAGCTGAAGGCCACTATCAGAGCAACCTGGGCTCTCATAACACCTGAGCAGTGCCACAGACTGATTGACTCCATGCCACGCCGCATTGCTGCAGTAATTCAGGGAAAAGGAGCCCCAACTAAGTATTGAGTGCTGTATATGCTCATACTTTTCATGTTCATACTTTTCAGTTGGCCAACATTTCTAAAAATCCTTTTTTTGTATTGGTCTTAAGTAATATTCTAATTTTCGGAGATACTGAATTTGGGATTTTCATTAGTTGTCAGTTTTCATCATCACAATTAAATGAAATAAACATTTGAAATATATCAGTCTGTGTGTAATGAATGAATATAATATCCAAGTTTCTCTTTTTGAATGGAATTACTGAAATAAATCAACTTTTTGATGATATTCTAATTATATGACCAGCACCTGTATATATGCGGTCGTACAATAGCTCGGGAACCAAGTTATCACCAAATTGACGTAAAACATGGTCACAAAAGACTACTTATCTAAAAGTGATGTTATCTCCACCAAGCAATTACCAGCCAGGATTTTAATAAAGCACGGGAATTACAGTTATATACGTCATTTTACTGGGACTAGTTCTAAAAAGTCAAGCCACTTAACACCACTATGCCGATACTTTAATTTGTGCAGCAGACACTTGCAACACATACATATATATTATCTAGCTTACTTTTAAAAAAATAAGCCGAAAACCAGGCGCTTCTCTGTTTAATGATGCCCCGGCTTCCTCTTCCGTCTCTGACAACTCGACTGGAAATGTTTTAATTGGTTCACTCACGCTCGCGGTGAAGCATTGAGAGGATTCGATTATCTGACACTAGTCGGTTGCCCCGGCACTGACTGAAAATTATATTTCAACTGGGATCTCATTTACGTGAACCCGAAACCGCTGGTTCCTCTGGCAACGCAAGTCACGTAGAGGCAGGTCGAATGAGCAGGATTTTGTGTTATGCCAGATGATGGCTTTTGATCCACAATACTTTTCCTGCCTTCCTAATGAAAATCAATTTGCATCAGTTTGTTGCATGTATTTAATGAAAATATATTTGGGTGTTTCTTAATGAATCAATAATTTACTATACGCTGCAATGCACATTGGCCATATTCTATTTAAGAAGCGAACTCCTCCCTCGCCACCTTTGCCGGTTCACATCACGGGCGATTGTTCACCGCAGGTTAGCCTAAACGAACTCCCTCAGCTGTTAAAACTTGATTGGCTACATGGCTCAGTTTGTTCTAGACTGTTCTGCCGAAATCTTCATATACCTCTGGAATCAGTCACCAGACCAGTTTCTGCGGGGATTGAACCCTCCTGTACTACGCGGGGTGTAGCAGTATTTTGAATCTGAGTCGTAATTTTTAAAAAGGTAAGCATTATAAAAGGGATTTCTGAAATAGCCTTATCAGAATTAAAGTCGTTGGGCATGAACAGTTGGCTAACAATTTTGAAGTAATTAAAAGAGGATATATGGCTTCATTATATCGTAGTTTACCAAAAATACAGTTTCACCAGTTGCTAATATCAGACATTTTCAGTTTGATTGTAGTTTGATGGGATGCTGTCTCTGTGTAATTTAGCTGATCGTGTGAACTGATGAGTTACATAAATGTTATTCATGTGAGGTGTTTGAATTGACAGAATTATCGGTGTACCTGAACTACGATCAATATTCTAGCCTAATTTCCTGGCGGAAACTATGTTCGGTTAATAACTGCATGTGAAACTAATTTTAATGTCAACCCCTACTTAAGCCTAAGTATTAGGAGTTGGCTGGTGCTATAGTCGGATGGTGATGAAGCTAAACCAACGGAATGTTCCAGCAATTTCCTGAACACACCCGGTGTTGCGCAGAGGCGCCCTCTGTGGTAGAGTTTCAACAAAATGTTAGAGACATGTGGAGATGATTTCGGGGAATAGCTTCCAAGGAAGATATGTACGGCTGTCAGTTACTTAAAATTGACATTTTGGAACATGACACATCTACTCGTTTCTCCGGATATACCGGAGTACTCTACTGTCTTTAGTATTTTTTTTTTTCAGAGGCAGATTTCAACGACCATTGTATTCGTTTTGGTATGGTTACGGCGCTCAGAAAATCGCTGCTTGAGTTTCTTATATGTTCTGGTACTGCGGTGCGTTTCTTTTAAAATAAAGCTGCAAAACTGACGTCATTTTAAGATTCAATGAGCCATTCTCTTCAATGGGGAACATGTTGAACGCTTTTAAGCTTACACCCATTAGAGGTCAGTGTAGTACACCGTAAAACTAACAAGACTAGAGTACACTATGTACTTAACGCTGGAATACTTGATGTTGAGTGGCGTCCCATTCTGAACATTAGTTTCAGTGTTGACATGCAAACATGGGGAGTGGGGGGGTGTTAACCAATTAAAACTCAAGTATGCTTTTCCACATCACAATTTGACCTAGTGTCTCCCCCCCCACCCCCCCACCCCCCATTGTTTACAGGCAACATGTCAAAGGGACCAGCTGTTGGCATTGACTTGGGCACCACCTACTCCTGTGTAGGTGTGTTCCAGCATGGTAAAGTGGAAATCATTGCCAACGACCAGGGTAACAGGACCACACCCAGCTATGTCGCATTTACAGACACAGAGAGGCTGATTGGGGATGCCGCCAAGAACCAAGTGGCCATGAATCCAACAAACACAGTGTTTGGTAAGAAATGGATTTGTATGGTATCAAAAATATGACTTACATGGAGGTTTGTAAAGGCAACTCATATTTATGCTTCTTATTCTCCCAGATGCTAAGCGGCTGATAGGGCGCAAGTTTGACGACAGTGTTGTCCAGTCAGACATGAAACACTGGCCGTTTAAAGTGATCAACGACTCATCACGACCCAAAGTCCAAGTGGAGTACAAAGGAGAGAGCAAGGCCTTTTACCCAGAGGAAATCTCCTCCATGGTGCTGGTCAAGATGAAGGAGATTGCAGAGGCCTACTTGGGCAAGGTGAGCATGCCTGCAACATCCTACCTCTTTGCCCTATGTAGAAAAACTTTAAATGTCATGTCATTTGGGATGTCATCAATGTTTCCTAAAATATAATGGCATTTTTCTCACTGCTTAGAAATGACTTCCCAAAATGTAGAATGTTTTGTTGGCTTAGTTGTAAATTTAGTGAGGCTGTACTAATGTGTGCATTGTCAATATTTCTTCCTGCAGACTATAACTAATGCAGTGATCACTGTGCCAGCTTACTTCAATGATTCTCAGCGCCAGGCCACCAAAGACGCAGGGACCATCTCAGGACTCAACGTACTCCGCATCATCAATGAACCAACTGCTGCTGCTATTGCCTATGGTCTGGACAAGAAGGTTAATTTATTCGCTTAGCAACACTATACGCTATAGTTATGGCTCAGAACTGTAATGCATACCTTCAACCAATCAGTGACCAATCAGTGGTGGTCAGTCCTCTTCTAGCTTTGCTGTGTGGAGATTTAAGAAAGTACATTCAGATTTTAAGGCCCAAATCATTCAAGATATTCAAACATTCAGATGACCAGCGGGTCAAAAAATACAGGTGGGCTATGGGCAGCGACAGCTGGGAGTCAGGCCAGGTAGTGCTGGGGCTTGGTCCTATTAAGATCCAACAGGACACAAGAAAAATTATAGCAAGCATTCCTTTTAACCAACCGGATACTAGATAAGACAGGATTCATTACATCACACATTACCTCCCTTGCTGAAAATAACTTTTTATACTCCGTCCTTGACAAAGGTAACTAATGTTAAAAAAAATGTTTTTAGGTGGGAGCGGAGCGGAATGTCTTAATCTTTGACCTGGGCGGTGGTACGTTTGACGTGTCTATCCTGACCATTGAAGATGGGATCTTTGAGGTGAAGTCTACAGCTGGAGACACCCACCTGGGAGGTGAGGACTTTGACAATCGCATGGTCAACCACTTTATCTCAGAGTTCAAGCGGAAGTACAAGAAGGACATCAGCGATAACAAGAGGGCTGTGCGTCGTCTGCGCACTGCCTGTGAGCGCGCCAAGCGCACCCTCTCCTCCAGCACCCAGGCCAGCATTGAAATCGACTCTCTCTATGAGGGTGTCGATTTCTACACTTCAATCACCCGGGCTCGATTTGAGGAGCTTAACGCTGATCTGTTCAGAGGCACACTGGACCCTGTGGAGAAGTCTCTTAGAGATGCCAAGATGGACAAGGCCCAAGTCCATGACATTGTCCTGGTTGGAGGCTCAACACGCATCCCTAAAATCCAGAAGTTGCTGCAGGACTTCTTCAATGGAAAGGAGCTCAACAAGAGTATCAACCCTGATGAGGCTGTGGCCTATGGTGCAGGTGAGGCTCTTATTTTTCATTTTATTAAAGGGGCACTGTGTAGAATCCTGCCTCTACAGACTAACATGACTAGTCTCTTCCTCCCCTCCCCTTACTGAATGAGACCAGTATAGTGCTACCTAGTCCAGGGTGGTCTGGTGTTGGAAGGATAGTACTGCAAATAAAACGAGTATAAAGACGTTACAAGTGATTGTGAACTGATAGACGGACCATTGAGTGTTTGAATAAGGAATGTGTCACACTAATTTTAGATAGGAAAAAGATTTGAAACATTTGAAACATTAACTTAAAACAGTAACTGCAGATGTCTACTGATCATTTTCTCTTATTTGTATGTGACTAGTGCAGTAAAAATCTTACACTGCCCCTTTAAAGCTTTGTCCAGTTAACACTTTGTTCAGCGGTGTCTTTTCCCAAAAATGATCTTTATCAAAATCGTGTATCTACCAGTACAAGTGTAGGTGAAATTGTGTTGTGTGGCAACAGGAAGATATGGAAAAAATACTGTGTATAGATGTAGAATTTGCTTAAAATCACTATAGAATGTACGCTATGGTCACAGATCTGAAGTTTGCACTTGGATCAACCAGATGCATTCCCAAATCAGACAGTGACCAAGGAGGTGGATTTGATGGTTTGTAGAACCAGATCAGTATCATCTGTGAGAGTCTTAATTTCTTCAGCTGGCATAAGATGCGCATTTGTTGCTACTTTAAATAATTCAATGTCATTATTTAATAGCACAGGTAATGTTAAATGATCCAAACAGCGATCACAAATATTTTAATCCTTTTAACCAAACCGACTTCTAAAAACACTATTGGCTCAGCACTAGTGTCTGTTGACAGCTGTCCAAGCGGCCATCTTGTCTGGGGACAAATCTGAGAACGTCCAGGATCTGCTGCTGCTGGACGTCACACCGCTGTCCCTGGGCATTGAGACCGCTGGAGGGGTCATGACTGTGCTCATTAAGAGGAACACCACCATCCCAACTAAGCAGACGCAGACCTTCACCACGTACTCGGATAACCAGCCGGGGGTGCTCATTCAGGTCTGCTGGATGAACCATGATTCAAGTTTTGGTACCAGTCAAAATGCTATTGTGAAGTTAATTAAATTGATATTATCACTTATATTTTTTGCTGAAAATCTGTGTGTTGTGTAATAGATTGTGCAGCAAAATGTTTGCGTTCCTTGCTCCTAACTGTGGGTGCTGAATTAATCTGAATCGGTGTTAAAGACGTTGGAATGTTTTTGTGTGTATATTGACTTGTGTGTTTGTCCTGTCAGGTGTTTGAGGGGGAAAGAGCCATGACCAAAGACAACAACCTGCTGGGGAAGTTTGAGCTCTGTGGGATACCACCAGCCCCCCGGGGTGTGCCTCAGATTGAGGTCACCTTCGACATCGACGCCAATGGTATCATGAACGTGTCGGCTGCCGACAAGAGCACTGGCAAGGAGAACAAGATCACCATCACCAACGACAAAGGTACACCTAAACGTTTGATTATAGCTACAGTCTGGTGTAAAAGAAAATGATATTGGTCTCGAGTCCAAAGTTCTATAAAGGTATTTTAAATTTTTACATGCGCATGGGATTATCGAAATACGGCCACCTAGAATGAGCACACTCCAAGTAATCAAAGAATTTAGATACGACAGGTATCATTGTAACTTCTTCACTGGCCACGCCCCCTATGCATATTAATAACATATTAAACACGAGACAGATACCAGGTCATTCCTCAGGTCAAGCTAAGATCTCTTCAACAGATAAACAAAGAACCCTGTGCTCTGTTAAATACTCATTTAACTAGGTCACAGCCTACTAAATGAAACCACTATAGAAATGAATATAAACACAACTGCCAACGTAATTTAAAATAACATCAAAACATCATATTTTGGATCTCAGTTTCAAATTTCTATCACACTGGAGTCTGGGAATCACACCGTAGTCACAGTACTAAAACATTTACAGTACCATTACGCCTCTATGATTGAGGCCAGGCAGGCTGGTTCCAGATCTCCGATACACTTGTTTTTCAACCTTGTCCAGTCCTCAGCAGGTGTGTGGTCAAAAATAACTTGTTGATAAGAGGTTGAAGGAGCAAGGCAACAACTGAGCAAGCTAACAGAACAATGGTGTGAAGAACGGCATCTTTGAACACGCTCGCTGGTCTATCACATGGGTTAGTGCAGCAGACATTTGATGGCAAGAAAAAACATAGCCTGGTCAGAGGCATGGCCTGGCCCTGAAACTTGGCTCAAAAAACAAAATGAGTCTTGCCTTTCTTTTAATTAATGTTGTTTGTTGGTAGCAGCCTGGTGAAGAATAAAATAGAGCATTCCCTGATTTGTTCATTCTGGTCTTGTCATTGTAAATTATATGCACTCACTACATAAGCAAGTAAACCTGTAAACTGATACAACTGCTAATTTAAAAATCATTGAGGGGGTCATGACTTGTCTAAGTCATTCCACTATCTTCTCCATAGGTCGTCTGAGTAAGGAGGATATAGAGCGCATGGTCCAGGAGGCTGAACAGTACAAGGCTGCAGACGACGTCCAGAGGGAGAAGGTGTCAGCCAAGAACGGCCTGGAGTCATACGCCTTCAACATGAAGTCGACTGTGGAAGATGAAAAGCTCAAAGGCAAGCTCAGTGACGAGGACAAACAGAAGATTCTGGAGAAGTGCAACGAAGTCATCAGCTGGCTGGACAAGAACCAGGTACAGTACCAGTTCTGAGTCCTTCAGCCAGCAGGGAGTGGGTTAATTCCCATTTTTCAAGGCAAGATTAGCTCTTTCAGTCTCCCTCACCTCATAGTAATTGGATTTGACCCAACGCTGCGGATGAAAAATGCCTGAGTGGTACAAGATTGGAAGTGATGGGATCTGTGGAAAAAAAAATCAGATTTCTGGGGAATCCGGGGGGTGAATGGAATTAAACAAATGTCTGGTCACACAAGGTAGCTACGTTTCTCTAGCTAAATCTGTATCTTTTTCTCTCTAACACTAGTCTGCAGAGAAGGATGAGTTTGAGCACCACCAGAAGGAGCTGGAGAAAGTGTGTAACCCCATCATCACAAAGCTGTACCAGGGTGCCGGGGGCATGCCAGAGGGGATGCCAGGGGGAATGCCTGGGGGGTTCCCGGGGGCTGGTGGGGCCGCACCTGGCGGAGGCGGATCCTCTGGACCAACCATTGAGGAAGTTGACTAAGCCAATCAGTGTTAACTCCGGAGGATGGAGAGAAATGGGGGTCTATATTCCACAGCTGGTGCGGGGCGAACTCCTTTTCCCACTGCAATTATGACTTTTGTTTGTTTCCTCTTTGTATGCTGAAAATAACCGTTGATTTAATCATTCTCATGGGCACCCTTCTATAAGTTGTTAAATGGTTTCTTGTCTAACCCAGTGAATGTTTATAAGTAAAGCATGTTTTTCACAAATGGAAGTCTGTGACTGACAATTGTTGGTTGAAGGTAGTTGGGGTGGGGGGGGAATAAACTCTTGGACTCATGTAAACTCATGTTCTGTCAGATCGTTGTTTTCATTATAAATGAATACAAATCCTGAATTTAGGACTTATCTGGCATGTTAAAGACATTAAATTAAATGTGGAAATAACCACTTTGATGCATCATTACATGCTTGCTCACTGAGAAATAGTGTGAATAAATGTCAAGTGACATCAGCCTTAAACATGCTTGTTAACAATCCATGTTAATAAAAACAATAGATGACTAATGTTTCTTGCATTTAACCACCAAAATGTTGTTTGTGTTAACTTAATTCTGTTAGTTGGTGACACCAAGACAGGAAAGGCTCAGGGAGGCCTATACTGCTTATTTAAAGACCCTAGGCAGTCATGGTGATGCTCACTGAAATTATACATACTTTCCCTAATAACCAACCAAAAATGTTATCGACCAAACATGTGGGACCTCCGTCACCACTAAGTAGTGTTGTTTCTGGTTTGTCCCTTGGATGGAGGTGATGCTGCTGGCAGTGGTGTTAGAGGGCCAGTAGGGGGCACATGGCCACCTAATCTTTACTGAGAAAATGTTGGATCGCATCCAACTACTGTATGTAGGTTTTTATTGGCTTAAATGGATTTAGTTGCTGGATATAAATGCTCTTATATAATTATCTGCTACCATTTTGACTATTTTTGCAAAGTTGGACTGAAGATATAGCTATATGAGACCAATGCTTCTGACACAAGTGCTACCCTGAGTACTTTTAATTTGTTTACCTGAGCAGCTGGGTTTGGTCCTTGAAATTCTCTTGTAGGCATTAGGGTCCTGTTTGACTGATATAATGGTCTAAAGCCCATGTCTTACACAGGTGGTTTATTACTTCTATTTATCACATCTGAACAGGCTGGAATTCCCAAAAAAGGGCATTGTCTCTTTTGCTTTACCCCACTTGGACATAGACTCTCTTAAAATACGTACCCGTTTGATAGACAGACACTCTGTTCGTTCATACATCACTTAGTTTAGCACATACATCTCACTTTGTCCTGTTTCATGTGAGTATGTATTGCTGTGGTGTTTTGTTTGGTGTTGTCTGCTGTTTGCTGTGTGCTGTTTAGTCCTTGTTCAACCTGTGTTTTGTTTATCCCTGTGTCACTGTGCCTTTACACTACACTAATTTGCATGAGTTTTATGTTACGGGTCTCTGTACCATCCACCCTAGACTGCTAGAGCCACAGGGTTCGTAACAGGTATTATCAAAATGTACACAATTTCAGCATTACTTCAACCTCTTGCTGTGAATATAATCACCAAGAGAAACAGGGAAATACATTTTTGACTGGGCTTTCAAAAAATACAATTAAGCCATAAGGTATGAGGGGGTGTGTTATATGGGCAATATACCACGACTAAGTATTGTTCTTTGGCACGACTCATCGCGGATTGTTTGGACACATGCTCTATACCACAAATGCCCAAGATGCTTTATTTCCATTATAAAACGGTTACCAGCGCAATTTGAGCAGTATAAAGTGGTGTGGTGTCATACCAGTGGTATACGCTCTCTTATACCACAGCTATCAGACATTCAGGACTCCAACCCCCCGGTTTATAATATACTTCACACTCAATGGAAAGAAAAAAAACACATTTGGTTTTACCCTTTTTATTTTGCTTATTCAATAGCTGTCAGGTAAACAGGAAATTACGTAGGTAGATCTGAAAACCGAGGTAACAGGAATAAGACTTCATCTTTGTCGTTCTTGATGAATGTGTGAGTGTGTGTGTTTTGTCAGATCAGCGGGAGTTGGAGTTTCTAGGGCATTCATGCATCCGGTAGGCACACATGTAGAAGATACCTTGAAAAGTATGAAAAAAAATAGGGAGATATTACTATTCAGTTCATGGACATACTATTTTTTTTAATGCTGATCTCTGGATTATCCAATAATGAACAAGATTATTATTAAATGAACTGTTCTGCACTGAACCATAGTTTGCACAGTTTGTTAATGGAAATCTGTTCCTTACTTAGTGCAAATGTAAAGGGATTTGGGTCATCCTACCTGAGAAAAAGGTGAGGACCACGGCCACCCAACCCATGATGTAGGACCAGGAGAAGCGCCAGTTCCCATATCGTTTCCCATAATAGTTTACCGTCACCCCAGTGTACACAGCCATCGCCAGCAGTACAAAGAAACCTATGGGCAGGTATTTAAAAGCAGCATGATTCCATTTAATCACATTAATGGACAGATGCTTTTTAAATAGGCATACGTTATTTTCTGCGTTGTTATACTTTATTTTCTGGGTTTGTGTGCTTTAGTGTTTTTGCTGAAAGAGCTTCAGACCCACACTGCAGCAGTGTGTGCACTGGATGCAGCAGCTTAGACCACTGCTCCGCACTAAGCCACAGATAAACCAATACTTGACGGAGAGAAGTTACACACTAACAGGAAATGAAGAAGAGGATGCCGGCAGCAAACGTCTTGTCAAACCCATCGAAGGAGGAGTAATGGATGAAGGCCATGACTCCGATCACGATACCAATGAAACAGGCCAGCAGGGAGAGGATCATAAAGGCACGGGTGGCGTCCCAGTACGCTGGTGACAGGGGAGACACAGAGGGCAATGATGACCCAAGTGTAAGCGGTTACACAATAAGCGCTTCACTTAATATCAGTGGCATTTTGCACAAATTATTAAACTATAGAGATTCTCAACTAAAGCTGTGGGGGAGAAAAGAAGTTGATTCAGCTGAATGTGACCTATAGTAAATGTGATGGCAAAAGGCACGTGTCGCTCTTACCAATGCTATCTGTGTGTGTCATGCATTTCCCTGGCACACAGTATCGCCATAGGCCCTGATGCATATAGTTGTTGGAGTGACGATACTGCATCCAGTAATCAGTTGCCGTGGAGATGATGAGGAGAATGTTCCCGACTCCAGCGCAGAACAACCCACCACCCATGAAGCTGTACATCCTGCCAAGAACACTGCCTAAAACAAAGGTTACACAGTCAACATACATCTCAGGCCTGGGATGCATCTCAATACACTACCATCTCATGACTGGTGAATGTAGCGATGACCAAGAACAACACAACACAGTAGATTGTTGGCTTTAAATAGTTGAAAGGGTCTAGGGTGGATTATAGCCCACTCCTTACTTTGAATAAACTATATTCTTATGAAGGATACTCTTACAAGGCAAACATTAATATTCCACTTGTCTTAACATAGTGCTTTTAGGCAGTTTAGTAGAGCAAGAGGTTTTCAAATGCCAATTACATCCTAATAGCTTTGATGTACTTTGACTCGTCTGACATGTCTGATCAGACACTTCTATCACTTCAATAAAATATACACTTTACACATTACCTTCATTGTGAAACGACACATAACATCACATCTTACCCACACCTCTCAGATTAGCAAGAACTTACCTTTATTTTCCTCTTGGTGAAAAAGTAAGAAATGTCAATATTTCAGGGGGGTTGTCAAAGCACTCCAGAACCCAATATTGCCCAGGCTGGCAGGAAAGTTTTGTTTGTGCATAGGAAACCAGGCGAACAAACGTCCCCTGGGAACAATAGAGCATGCTGAGCAACAACCAATCACAGGGGATGAGTTTTGTTTTTTAGGGAATCTGCTGAAAATACAAAACTATTAAAGCGCTGGGCAAGTCACTGTAATACTGATGACACAAGGGTTTCAATTCAAAATGTTGCACTACTGTCCACAGTAGACATGGGTTTGCAATCGCTTCCACACTACTGCTGTCAAGTGAATTTCTCATCATAAATTTCACATAGAAAATAAATATTGTTGTGTCTCTTATGTTGGGAACATTTTAAATTGAGTACACAGGTATTACAATCTTAATCTGAACTACAATTAAACTCACAAAACTGCTTTCTATTCATAAGTCACTACATAACTTCCATTGCTAGTGTAGTGTCTTCACACATTCTATAAAAAATTGGGATTAGACTAATGTGCTGTTTTATAACTTGGGGATTGTTGAAAATTGGGACAATATTTTTTTTAGATTTGTTTTTCTAAATATTAACAACATTATTCCATATATATTTATCACTCTCAGACAAATAGCTGCTATCTAGAACATAAAAGGGTATTTTGTCCCCATATAAGAACACAACAACATAGTAAGACTGGTGAGACAGTAGTGCAATGAGCAGAGTATAAAGGGTGCTGGAAATAAATATTATTGTGCAGGTATTATTATTTACATAATGACAGTGGATGTGATCTATATATATAGCAGAGTGCAAACAATGCTGGAATGAATAAATCATTTTTAGTGCAGGTGTAATGTACATGAGGTAGGTGGATATGATGTATACAGTATATATACAGTATGAACAACACTGAATTGCAGGATGACAAAAGAATTAAAAATAAATAAGTAGTAGACAGGTGGATGTTAGGGTCAGAGTTACTGGGTGGTTATACAGGGATTGTGCCTGGCACTAAGTGACTGAAGTTGAATGTTCATCAGAGTAATGGCCTGTGGAAAGAAACTGTTCCTATGTCTGTTCGTTTTGGCGTACAGTGCTCTGTAGCGCCTACCAGAGGGGAGGGGCTGGAACAGGTTGTATCCAGGATCTGCTGTGATGTTTTCTGCTCTATTACTGACTCTGGTTTTGTATAAGTCCTGGATGGAGGGCAGGTTGGCACCAATGATCTTTTCTGCAGTTCTGACTGTCCGTTGAAGTCTGTTCCTTTCCAGTTTCGTGGCAGATCCAAACCAAACAGTGATGGACGTGCAGAGAACAGACTGGATGATGGCTGTGTAAAAGTGGATCAGTAGCTGCTTGGACAGGTTAAGCTTCTTAAGCTGCCGCAGGAAGTACATCCTCTGCTGGGCCTTTTTAATGATGGCATCTGTGTTGGGCTCCCACTTTAGATCCTCGGAGATAGTGGATCCCAAAAACCTGAAGGATTCCACTACAGACACAGGGTTGTTGGGAATGGAGATGGGGGGCAGAGTCGGGGGGCTCCTCCTGAAGTCCAAAGTCATCTCCACAGTTTTGAGCATGTTGAGATCCAGGTTGTTCTGACCACACCAGAGGAGTAGCTGTTCAACCTCCTGTCTGTAGGCAGACTCGTCACCGTCCTGGATGAGGCTGATGACCGTAGTGTCGTCTGCGAACTTCAGTAGTTTGACAGATGGGACTCTTGAGGTGCAGTCGTTTGTGTAGAGGGAGAAGAGCAGTGGGGAGAGCACACAACCCTGGGGGGCGCCGGTACAGATTGTTCGGGTGCTGGATGTGGTGTTCCCCAGCCTCACCTGCTGACTCCTGTTGGTCAGGAAGTTTGTGATCCACTGACAGGTGGAGGCTGGCACAGTGAGCTGGATGAGTTTGGTATGGAGGATGTCTGGGATGATGGTGTTGAACGACGAGCTGAAGTCCACAAACAGGATCCTTGTATATGTCCCTGGAGAGTCAAGGTGTTTCAGGACGTAGTGCAGTCCCATGTTGACAGCATCATCCACAGACATGTTAGCCCCGTAGACAAACTGCAAAGGGTCTAGCAAGGGGCCTGTGATGTCCTTCAGATGGGCCAACACTAATCTTTCAAAGCATTTCATGACCACAGATGTGAGGGCGACAGGTCTGTAGTCATTCAATCCAGTGATGGAGGGTTTTTTGGGGACCGGGATAATTGTGGAGCATTTGAAGCACGAGGGAACTTCACACAGCTCCAGAGATCTGTTGAAGATCTGTGTAAAGATGGGGGCCAGTTGTTCAGCACAAACTTTCAGGCAGGATGGTGACACATCGTCTGGGCCAGGAGCCTTCTTGGACTTCTGCCTCTGAAAGAGCTGCCATACACCCTCTTCACAGATGGTTAGTGCAGGTGGGGGGTCGGTGAGTGGAGGTGACAGGGTGGCAGTGGGGGAAGGTGACTGTTTGAAGATGGTGCTGGAGTGGGGGAGAGGTGTGACTGGGGGCCGCTCAAACCTACAATAAAAAACATTCAGCTCGTCAGCCAGTCGTTGAGATCCAGCAGTGTGGGGGGATGGTCTCCGGTAGTTGGTGAGTACCTGCAGGCCTTTCCACACTGACGAGAGGTCATTGGCTGTCAAGTTGTTTTCCAGTTTTTCAGCATAGCTCTTCTTTGCTGCTTTGACTTCCCTTGTCAGTGTGTTTCTGGCCTGGTTGTACAGGGTTCTGTATCCACTTCTGTAGGCCTCCTCCTTGGACTGACGAAGCTGCCTGAGTTTTGCTGTAAACCAAGGTTTTTGATTGCAGTATGTGCGGAAGATTTTTGTCAGCACACACGTCTTCACAAAAACTGATGTAAGATGTCACAGTGTCAGTGAGTTCGTGTAGGTCTGTGGCTGCAGCCTCAAAGACACTCCAATCAGCAGAATCGAAGCAGGCTTGTAATTCCACCTTAGACTCATTAGTCCATGGAACATAAAAGGAATAATAAAAGGTTTTACTATGGGAATAGATAAAGAACTATTTGGAATCGTATTTCTAATGAAAATATTTTATATATATAGCTGGATTAATGTCAATGTCAGATATAATAAAAGGTATGCCATTTTTACATGTATTGTTCAACAAGCATTTAAATTTTTTTATTGCTTATTTCTTATGTTAGTTTATTTAAATATGTAAGACATATCAACAAATCTTTGTCTTGTTTTACAGCACTATATAACGTGCCATAACTACTGCCATTAGCTTTTTAGAAAATCCCCAATAAAACATTCTATGGGAGTTTTCAACTGTCTGATGGAGTCATCATTAGACAAAAAATCTGACAGCATTGATGTTTTACAGAGTTCACAAAATTATAAACTAGTCAAGTGGTATTCAAAGAATCAATTAAATTTTTCCTTTTGTACCTTATCTATCATGGAGATGGAGTTGACATTTTGTGGTGATTTGAACTTTGTAAACTGTCCATGAATGGACTTGTAGCTCTAACCCTACATTATTGAGCCATGCTGGAACTGAAAAGGAAGCTCCATTAGGACAGCTTCTATGTGACCTAATTTCAATAGTATTTGTGGATCCTACACATACACTATATGGGCAAAAGTATGTGGACTATTATGAGTTTGTTTGACATCCCATTCCAAAACCATGGGCTTTAATATAGAGTAGCCCCCCCCACCCCACAGCTGAAACAGCCACCACTCTTCCAGGAAGGCTTTCCACAATATGTTGGTGTCTCTGGGAATTTGTGCCCATTCAGTCAAAAGAGCATTTATGAGGTCAGGCACTGATATTGGACAAGAAGGCCTAGCTCGCAATCACTGTTCCAATTCATCCCAATGGGGTAGAGATCATGGATCTGTGTAGGCCAACCCGTCAGATCACATCTTTATGGACCCCGCTTTGTGCACATGGGCACAGACATGCTGGAACAGGAAAGGGCCTTCCCCAAACTGTTGCCACAAAGTTGGAAGCACCCAATTGTCTAAAATGTTTTTGTATCCTGCACCATTAAGATGATCCTTCACTGAAACCAAGAGGCCTAGACCAAACCCTGAAAAACAGCCCCAGACCATTATCCTTCCTCCACCAGCCTTTACAGTAGGCACTATGCATACCGGTAGGTAGCATTCTCCTAGGATCTGCCACTCAAATTCATCCTACAGACTCTAGAGAACATGTTCCCCACTGCTCCAGAGTCTAGTGGTGGCGTGCATCACACCACTCCAGCCGAAACTTGGCATTGCACATGTTGATGAGAGGCTTGCATAAAGCTGATTGCACATGGAAACCCATTTCATGAAGCTCCCGACGCACAGTTCTCTGCTGATGTTGTTTCCAGATGCAGTTTGGAACTCTGCGGTGAGTGATGCAACAGATTATAAGTGATTTTTACAAACTACGCACTTCAGCACATCGTGACTGGGCTTCTGTTGCTCTTAGACGCTTCACTTCCCAATGAAAGCACTTACACTCTTCCGGGGCAGATGTAGTTGGGCAGAAATTTCACAACCTAACTTGTGGCACTGAGCTCTTCAGTACGACCCATTGTACTGCCAATGTTTGTCTATGGAGATTTCATGGCTCTGTGTTGGATTTTATGCATCTGTGAGCAATTGGTGTGGCTGAAGCACCTGAACACAATAATTAGTAGGAGTGTCCACATACTTTTGGCCATATAGTGTGTGTAAAATGGCTCAATTAGGCAAAATGGTAGGTCTGTGTAGCAGCCACTAGAGGGTGCCTTAAGTTAAGTCATACATCCACAAACTTGTATGTAGCTATTTCCATAGGCCTCTTTCACATAATCTAATCAGTGTACCATATGTGTTATTTATCAACCTCCATCTGACTCACCAGCATTTTTAAAAGTACAAGGGATCATCTCTGCAAATTCTTTACACACTGAGAATTGTCAAATTTGATCTAATCTACTGTATGTCAGATTAGTCAAGTTACATTCAAAATCATCTGCCATTGATATCAAACATCTTGGTATTTTGCATTCTTACCGTGTGTATAATACTGCTTAAGTGGATTTATGGCTTACATTTTCTGTATTAATGCTTACTCAGCTATATCAAATATTGGGGTGAGTGCATATTTGTGCTATTTGTCTATTTACTACTTATGTAAAAATATATCACATGTTTTCTGTTTCTTTTCCTATATTGATGTTTAAATAAACTATTTCAGTTGAAAAGGTATAATTATTCCTAGGGGGTTCCTTGGCTGTCCATATAGAATAATCATTTTTGTTTTGCAAAAGGGGTTCTCCCTGGAACAAAAAGGTTCTATAGTGAGTGGGACAACAGAAGAACTCTTACGGAACCCTTTTTTTCTGAGTGTATACTGAGTTTACACAGATGTGAAGTGGCATTTCAGTGGGTTGTTGAACTGAGCGTTGCTGCTTGAGTGGAGCACTGGGGGGTTGTGAATCATGAAAAGATCCTAATCCACAGCATAAACATACTCAAATATTAGAAAAACAATGCCTCCCCTGCTTAACCCCTTTCCTATGAATTCCAGGATTATGTCCAATCTCTGTGGGTCCCTTTGTACATGTGCTTATCATAATAAATGTACTTCCTCCTTGTCCAGTGCCCAAAACATTCCCAGATCCAGCATTCACACACCACAACTGGGTGTAGGAAGGAACTACTTTCCAGTACTCTCCAGTATTATTATACTGACTTCAATATGGTGATGACAGTCTGTTCTTCACTACAATTCGTATGATATAAAAGCAACACAATCTAAAAGATACCACTAAAACATCTTTCTGCTCACTAGTCCCTCTCTGTTCAACAAAACCTGTATCTTACCTTCAACCAGATGAATCTGTGGTTCTCAGAATGGCTTGAGACAGACAAAATTAATTATTGATATCAGTGTACTAGTCAGTAGGGAGGTCTACGCTGAGCCACAGAATACTGGAGGTTCAAATTAAACACAGAGAGATTTTAAAGACCTGGGAGGAATGGGTCTCAAGTGGAAAAGCTCACAGGATCCTCTTTCTCTCAACCTCACCCACAACGCTTTCACCTCACAACATAAACTGGCCAGTGTTCTGTATTAAATAACTCTTCAGTCAATCAATCAAATTTATTTATAGAGCCCTTTTTACATCAGCAGTAGTCACAAAGTGCTTTTACAAAACACCCGGCCCTAAAACCCCAAGGAGCAAACAACAGTAGTGTTGAATTTCAGTGGCTAGGAAAAACTCCCTAAGAAGGCCGAAATTTAGGAAGAAACCTAAAGGACCCAGGCTCAGAGGGGTGACCAGTCCTCTTCTGGCTGTGCCGGGTGAACATATTAAGAGTACAAATTGTAATAATTAATAAATGCATGTGGGCTGAGTCCAGAGTCTATTTAAACGTAGTCCAGGTTGGAAGCATGACCAGATGGACAAGGACAGGGACAACACGGGGAGGGGGAGGTGTCAGCACAGTGGCAGCTGAAATCGTCAGGTATCGTCTTGATCTGCAACACAACCAGGAGGACTTTGGACCGGGACAGCAACGGGTCTTTCAAGCCTGGTACTCCTCAGGTGTGGGCCAGGACCTCATGTCCTCCTAAGTTTAAAACG
>JACXGI010014866.1:0-18315 GCA_016801175.1 Esox masquinongy | reverse complement strand
AACCACACGACAATTTTTATGTAGATGGTGGGCTTGTCCTTTCAAACAGATCACCCTTCCATCTCTAATTTATGCATCTATGATATAGGCTACTAACTAACTGATTAGCTCCCGCTACTGTGTGATGCCATCAAGATGCGGTGAGATTTCTCAATTTCTGCATAAGATGTAGTAAGTTATTAACAAACTGCTATTACAAGTGTTGGACAAAGTTATGATAGCATACACACTGAGTATCTAATATTACTGACAGTTATGATAACATCAACACTTAGTATTTAATATTACTGTCAGTTATGATACCAACAACACTGAGTATCTAATATTACTGTGAGTTATGATATCATAAACACTGAGTATCTAATATTACTGACAGTTATGATACCATAAACACTGAGTACCTAATATTACTGACAGTTATGATACCATAAACACTGAGTATCTAATATTACTGACAGTTATGATACTATAAACACTGAGTATCTAATATTACTGACAGTTATGATACCAACGACACTGAGTATCTAATATTACTGACATTGAGCCCCATGGAACACATTGGAATGTCAAACACAGATCCCTTATATTAGAACTTGACTTTTGATGGTGAAATCTGGCAGTAAATTGAGGAATCAGACAGGCATAAACTAAAAAGACCTGAATACAAATATATTTATTTTTTCAATGGAGATTCTGGATTTTAATGGTCATCAGCAAGGGCCCAAGTCTGGTTAAAAACATTGTCATTTTGTCTCACTTTTGTACAAAACTCTCTCACCTTCTTGAGCATCTCAGGTCTACTGTCCTTGTTGTCGTCATCAGTGTTAGGAGCCATGTTTCGGGGTACAGTGTTGTCCAGGGGATTATTGTTTACGGCTACGTTGATGACGACACCACGCAGAGGGAGACGAATCTTCAGTGAATGGAAGACAGAAAAACAGAAAAGGTCTAAAAGGTGTTTTTTTTTTCTACGCAACAAGCAGATTATGTGTAAAATAGTGTTGGATCTTACCGTTTTCGAATCCACACTGGAAGTCCAAACATGAATGAAACCCAGCACAGCGAAGAGTAGAGTCTTGTCTTTTGCCATGATGTCTTTTGCCTTTTAAGGGGTAGATTCAGCATTGAAGTGTTTCACGTTCAGGAGCATCTTGTTATACTAGTGGCTTTGAGGTCATTTAGCCCCTCCTCTCTTACAGAGATAAAGGTTTATATACATAGACAACGACCCCCTGAAACACCCCCTGAAAACAACACAAACACACACACACACTCGGGCAGAAAATCCAACATGGTTTCTGATAATTGTTTGTTCACTTTTCTAATGCTGAGATGCTTTGTGTGAAAAAGACCAACACCTGCAATGCCACCAAAGCAACAGAAAGACACCCTAGAATACTCATGTTCACAAGACCTATTTTTCCTTGCTATACAAAAATCTTTTACCACTGAAAAGCAGAACATCTCAGTCCCCAGTCAGGAAATGACCATGGATGGTTCTGAGGATCAATAAATATAAATGCATCCAAAGTACCCAAAATAACCTGTGTACTGTAACTTTATGGCACAGATTGAGAAAACCATTTACTGTCTTTAAATCTACACCCAAAGTCCAAGTATGGAAGACATACAGCACAGCAACGGTTAGGATGGTGTCTCTCCACATGACTTCTACATCCCCTGTGGTACAACAAAACCAATCGCCAACTGTCACCATCAACAGCTTAACTGATTGCATATCAATTCAAACTATCTGCTGTTTGGGATTATAAACGTACTGGCAATCAATATTTTAAAAGCATAACATAATATTGTGTTAATATTTTACTGTTAGAAATGGATCAAATTTATTTCAATGTCACCATCCAATTGTGGAATAATTAATATATAATGTAGTGGTTTTAATGTGGAATTTACCAGAGGCAAGGATCATATTGTTTTATATTGTTTTGATCATATTGTTGATCAAAATAGATTTTGGTCTTTATTGATTTAAAGCTATTGATCTGTTCAGTATGAGTTTGTTTGCTTGTAAAAATATATAACATTAGATTTGCAAATAAATATTCAAAAGCAATTTCTGGTTTAATTCAAAAAGTAATTAATGTCTTTTGAGATGGCTAGAACATTTCATTTTGAACAAACTGGTCAAGTTAAAAACCGGAAACACAGTGGAAAATAACAAAACCAGTCAGCATCTAATGTACATTACCTAAAGGTCACTTCTTTGACCTTACACCACTGGTTAAATTAAAAGGTAAAAGCAGTAAATGATATAGGATTAAAAATAGTTACAGTATATTATATAGAATAACAGACTTGGGTCCAAAAACTTGTTTTAATGTATTAATTACACAAACAGATGGTTTATCTTGCCTGGGGTGAAAGGTAGACTTTGTATTCATTCCAGTGCAGCAACATACTCAATCTGACAATATAATATTTATATTTATCCAGGTCTGTACAACCAGTGAAAGTTACTATTGAAGGTGTTGCCTAATCTGAATATTCAAATTAGATGTTTCCATCTCTGGGTTTTACAAATAAAATTCAAATAAAAATGTAACTTTGGTCTCCCACAAATGGGCTGTTTAGTCAAGTTACATTTTTATTGTGGTTCACAGGACCAATAGAAATGTGGATGACAGTTTTTCTCTATTGTTAGGAAACTTTTAATGAAACTGGAACTAAGTTAAGTAATCAGCAATCAATTTGTATGCATGCATAAAAGTGGTGACCTATGAGTTTTTATTAGCAAGACTGCATCAAGAAAGTGCAAGGAAAGAGGGCTTCAGATGTGTTCTGGAGGAGTAACTCAACAGGGAATACAAATAACTCTAGTTTTAGAGGAAATTCTTGCCACACTTATCGACCATGTTGTCAATCATGTCCTTTTTCAGGCTGGGCAGCAGGTCCAGTCCAATGTCAGCAGATCAACTGTGGCATCAATAGAAAAAACATTCAAGAATGACAAGTTAGTTACAATGCAGGGTTATTGTGAATCAGGTTTTGCTTTAGAATTAGTCAAAATATCATTTTTTAGGGCTATCAACTTATGTGTCCATTTTGATAACTAAGTTAGAGTGTGTGTGTGTGTGTGCGCGCGTGGATGTGCTGAGAATGTGATTTCAGATGTACTTAGTTAGGTCTGGACATAATTGTATTGGAAGCTGTTGCTGTGAACCCACAACATGTGGTCAAAGGAACTCTCAATGCAAGTAAAACAGGCCAACCTTAGGTTGCAAAAAACAATCCATCTGAGGGATAGCAGGAACATTAGGAGTGGCCAAACCAGCAGTTTGGCACATTCTGAGAAGAAAAGAATGCACTGGTGAGCTCTGCAACACAAAAAGG
The DNA here is from genome assembly GCA_016801175.1 of Esox masquinongy. NCBI lineage: Eukaryota > Metazoa > Chordata > Actinopteri > Esociformes > Esocidae > Esox > Esox masquinongy. The sequence goes on along the minus strand of JACXGI010014866.1, from coordinate 14,961 downwards.
CCTGGATGTCCATGGAAGACAACAGTGGTGGATGATCGTAGGATCTTTTCCATGGTAAAGAAAAACACCATCACAGCCAAGTGAAGAACACTCCCCAGGAGGTAGGCATATTATTATCCAAGTCTACCATAAAGAGAAGACTTCACAAGAGCCAATACAGAGGGTTCTCCACAAGGTGCAAATCATTCATAAGCCTCAAGAATAGAAAGGCTAGATTAGACTTTGCCAAAAAAAACATCTAAAAAGCCAGCCCAGTTCTGGAACAGCATTCTTTGGACAGATGAAACTAAGATCAACCTATACCAGAATGATGGGAATAAAAAAGTATGGAGAAGGATTGAAATGGCTCATGATCCACAGCATACAGTACCACATCATCTGGAATACACGGTGGAGGCATGGTGATGACATGGACATGCATGGCTTCCAATGGCATTGGGTCACTAGTGTTTATTGATATTACAGAAGGCAGAAGCAGCCGGATGAATTCTGAAGTGTATAGGAATATAGTCTGCTCAGATTCTGCCAAATTCAATGAAGTTGATTGGACAGCGCTTCACTTTACAGTTGGACTACGCCCCAAAACATATTGCGAAAGCAACCCAGGAGTTTTTAAGGCAAAGAAGTGGAATATTCTTCAATGGCTGAGACAATCACCTGATCCAGCATGCATTTCACGTGCTGAAGACAAAACCTAAGGCAGAAAACCCATGAACAAATAACCACTGAAGACAGCTGCAGTAGAGGCCAGACAAAGCATCACAAAGGATTAAACCCATTGTTTGGTAATGTTCATGCGTTCCAGACATCAAGCAGTCATTGGCTGCAAAGGATTCTCGACAAAGTATTAAAAATGAACATTTTATTTAGGATGGTGTTAATTTGTCCAATTACATTTGAGCCCCTGAAATAAGGGGACTGTGTTACAAACCTTGTGGCTCTAGCAGTCTAGGGTGGATGGTACAGAGACCAATAACATAAAACTCATGCAAATCAGTGTAGTATAAAGGCACAGTGAGAACAAACGACACAGACAACCAAAGCTACCGTAAAAAATAAAACATTTATTATAAACACACGGTAAAGGGGGGAAGGGAAAACGGGTTGAGCTGGACCCAAGAAATGAAATAATATAGTCAAAACACCCCTAAACTGAACTTGCCTGCCTCAAGAACCGCTTAGCTGACTACTAACCAATACAAAAACACAGTGGGTGGTCCGCTCAGTTCTAACTAGTGTTTTTAGACAAAGTTTTCCTACGGGTTGTGTATGCCCAAGGGCGACTTGCTAAAAACTCCTTTTCCCAGGGACACAGGGACTAACAAAAACACACAGGTTGAACAAGGACTACACAGCACACTGCAAACAATTGACTAGACAACACAAAACAAAACACCACAGCAATACATACTCACATGAAAAAGGACAAAGTAAGATGTATGTGCTAAACTAAGTGATGTATGAATGAACAAAGTGTCTGTCTATCAAAAATGGTATGTATCTCAAGAGTGTTTATGACCATGTGGGGTAAAGCAAAAGCGTCTCTCTGGGAGAACCAACTGACTGGGTTTTTTTTAAACCAGGGATGTGTGATGTGATTGGGTAATGGAAAAAGGAACGGGTGGTGCAATTAGGAGGGGTGTCCACTGATTGGTCCACCTCAGCAGTCAGGCGATGCACTCATGACTGCCAGGTGGGAAACACCAACGAGCACAATCAGGAACATAAGGGACACCTGGGGAAACGGCAGGAGGGGAAAAACACAAACGCACATACAGGGTACCTGCATGTGTAACCTGCATGCAGAACAACGTGTATGAAAATGGTTGCAATTTCTAAACGTTTCATATAATATTTTTTATTCAACATCTTAAATTAAAGCTTATACAAATGAACACACTGTTTTCAGGCCCATTAATCTCTCCATCTTTGTGATCACCAACCCTGTTCCTCAAGCGAAAGTCATGCCTCTATATGCTCCTATTTGACTTACATTAAATCTAACTACTGTATGCTTACATTTCCTATAGAATATCTATTTCAATTCTTTCCATCACCTGTTAAGGTCAGGAGGTTTCATGTTGCTAACGAACATTTTGAATGTGTCTACATTACGCATAAAGATATCCACACATTACGTGGCCATATTTATGAATGAAAAATAATGTTTATAATCACCATCAGAAAGACCACACCTGGACATTTTTCTGACACACAGGAAGACCAGTGATGGTGGTGACCTTTGGTTTACTGTATGTATAAAACAGCACCTACAGTAGATACAACCACGAGCAACAATTTCATATATTTTTCAGATTTAAGTTTTAATGTTATAGAAATGTTTACTAATATTGGCAGGATGTGCTTATACAGACAATGCAGTAGACAGGAAAATTTTGGATTAAGGCTAAGACCTTTAAATGGGTTCAAACTAGAGTGTGGGTTCAGAGTGGAAAAGATCAGAAAAGGTCAATTGTTACTGGGAAACAAATAGCCTGAGTTCCAGATACAGTACGTTCTGGACAACTCTTATTTCATTGTTTGGGATGATAATAAATGCTGGAGCGGAGGGCAGAGAAATTAACAAGACAACACAAAAAGATCTGGCACTCAGGCTAGGATGGAGCTAAACAGCAGTTAGAGGTCACCAGTAAAGTCTCCCTGATGACTAATGACATTCCACATTCATCAAATGTGATCTTTTGTTAATGAAAAATCTACATGGATGATAACAATGTTCTATTCCTGCATAGTTCCATTATAAGCAATATTTAAGTTGAATGTATGTGTTCCTGTGAAATCAGCAGTCACTCAACCTGACAAACTGTGACCATGACAACTGTTTTATTTGCATTACAATGCATTTATGGACTGCTGCTTCTGTATGAGTACTAGTTTTGTGGTCTTCCTGATGAAGGACACCTTTGAGGGGGTTTGACACTTGTTAGCAGGATGTTATTCGTTTGGGTGCAAAAGGTTTCGGTGGTTGTTTGCTTGTAAAGTCTGATCTCTGTCATCTCTGTAACTGTGATTTCCATATAAACATCATTATAATATCATGATGAAGAACTGCTAACAACACTCACGTGATAACAAATAAGAAAACCCTATGACTGTTAGTTGAACCTTCTGAGGTTCAAATTAATAATGAGTAAAATTGTACTTGGACCCAGGTCTTGAAGTCTATAAGCATCTACTATAACATTATTTTCTGTAGCGCTACTAACTATGCCGTCATGAAAAAAAATCTCTATCTGTGGTGTAATTTACAGTAAAATTATGTTTTAAAGTATAATTTTAGCATTTTCAGTGCAGCATGAATATTGCTTCACTGAACGTGGTTATTGGACAGATATTCTCCACAATGACTAGAAGGGGGTGTTATTTTACAAATGAACAGACTGTTTTCAGGCCCCTCAATCTCTCCACCTGAGTGATCACCAACCCTGTTCCTCAAGTGAAATTCATGCTTGTATATGTTCCTATTTCACTTACATTCAACATAACTATGCTTACATTTCCTATAGAATAATTACTTTCCATCATCAATAAATCTTTCCATCACCCTTCTTGTTAAGGTCAGGAGGCTTCATGTTCAGGAATGCTAATGATAACTTATGCACAGGCCTGCCGATAGGGGGGGACAAACGGGTCTGTTGTCCCGGGCCCAGGGTAGGGGGGGGGCCCAGAACTGACATTGGGTTGACATTAAAGGGCCCATCTAAGATTATCGCATCCCGGGCCCAGGCAAGACTGTCAGCTGGCCTGCTTATGCATAACACAAAGATATCCACATATGATATAAAGTGGCCATATTTATGAATGAAATGATGTTAATAATCACCATCAGATAAATGTACAGGTGAGGTCTTTCTGAGACACAGGAAGACCAGCGATGGTGGTGACCGTTGGTTTACATTATGTATAAAACAGCATCTAGTTACAACCACGGGCAAGAATAAAACATCCTTTTCAGATAGAAATAGCAGCATTTTTGCAGTATTCTTTCCCGAAAAGGATTTGGTATATGGTCACGATTTGTATATTGAAGTGTTTACTAATATTGGCGGGATGTTCTTATACAGACATTGCTGTAGAAAGAAACATTTTTATTAAAGTATAGACCTTTAAATGGGTTCAAACTAGAGTGTGGGCTCACAGGGGAAAAAACCTGACAAAGTTCATTGTTACTGGGATAAAGTTAGCCTGAGTTCCAGATACAGTACGTTCTGGCCAACACTTATTTAATTGTTAGGGATGACAAAGTTTGTAGCCGGGGACAGAGACATTAGCAAAAAAACAAACAGATCTGGCACTCAGGCTAGGAAAGAGCCAAACCGCAGTTAGAGGTCACCAGTAAAGTCATCCTGATGACTGATGACATTCCACAATCACCAAATGGGATCTTTTTTAATGTCATATTTACATGGACGATAACAATGTTCTATTCCTGTATAGTTTCATTACAATCAATATTTAAATTAAATGTGTTCCTGAGAAATCATCAGTCACTCAACCTGACAAACTCTGACTGTTTTATTTGCATTACAGTGCATTTATGGACTGCTGCTTCAGTATGAGAACTAGGTTTCTGGTCTTACTGATGAGGGACTTCTCACACCTTTGAGGGGGGTTGACACTTGTTAGCAGGATGTTATTCGTTTGGGTGCAAAAAGTGTCGGTGGTTGTCTGCCTGTAAAGTCTGATCTCTGTCATCTCTGTTACTGTGAATTCCATAATAAGATCATTATAATGTCATAACAAAGATTTTGCCAACACAACTTGCGATAACAAATCAGGAAACCTTCTGACTATTGCTTTAACATGAATATGAAATTGAACATCAATATCCAAAAGATTAAACAGACCATGAATATCATAGATGCATGAATCCTTTTGGTTTGTACTGTAGTTTCTGTGCTGTAGTTTCTGACGTACTCACACTAATGAATATCTAAAACCTTCATGATTCCTCAAACTTTAGAGTGGTTTCAGAGAGGAAAGGATCTGAATATATGTCTGTTAGTAGGAAGAGGCAAGAAATCCTTATCATCGATTTGTTTCCACATTTCCCAGGTGTGTATGAATATTATATTTTCTCTTATATTCTACCTAAGAGTTTCTATTTCATTCTATTTAAAGAATGACACATGACCCTGTAACAAGATAAAACAATTAAATTAATTACTGTGAAATTTCTGGATTATTGTGAAACTGTGACACAGACAAGAGACTGACCACAGGATGCAGCGAGGTGGAGGTGTGGGTGAGAAAGAAAGGAGGGGATGTTAAACAAACACAAGAAGTGGATAAAAATGCACCAAAATGAATTAAATAAATGCAATTCCAATAAATCCTATATATATATATTTTTTAGACGTATATATTAAAATGTGAAAAATAAAAAGGGAGTACTTTAACCATGGAATTTTTGTGCTGATTAGTGATTAATATCTGCATCTCGTGGGGCTTCTAGTGGCATTGTCATGAAGAAAAACAACCTAACAACTATAGATACCAGCATATATTTGACCAATATTTAATCTGTAAGGAAGATGTTGCGGCTAACTTTGATGTCACAAGGTTGATGCGGTTGTAATAGACCATTGATGGTTCATCCCTGTAAGTGTTGGCCTCTGCACCATCCGACTCTACCATCCATCAGCCAATCAGGGCTGTTTACAAACATTTTACAGTTTTCAGGGGCCAAAATAGGCTCAGGTAAATCAATGAAAAATAAATGTTCTACTTTTCCTTTAAATAAGCACACAGTGCCTTAGTAAGACCTCCTGTACATACCTTGATGATTAAAAAATAGGATTACAAAGAATGCATTAGGTTTGAAAAAGTATATTTTTTTAATCAAACTTAGAAACAAACTTTAGAATATTAATTTAGTGAAATTATTATAATTTTATATTTATCTACTACCAGTAATATAATAAACCAAAGTGTGGGAGTAAAAGTAAAGTGTGGGAGGGATGGTTATAGGTTAGCAGTTTCCTGTGCTAGTCGATATGTTAAACACCTCTCATTCCTCTGTATGATGAACGTGTCACAGGTGCTAGTGATGTCAAACGTAAGTGTGGATTCTGAGGTGGCCAAAGGTCAGAGAACATACCTGTTAATAGAACAGATATGTCTGTTCTCGCCTGGCAACTCTTCATGTCATTGTTTACCGTGACAACGGTATTGAAGACTGCCGGACAGCACAAACGGATCTGGTACTCAGGCTAGGAGAGCTAAGCTACAGTGATATTGTGAATTACTGAATGTTGAATGAAACCATTCCACATTTACCAAATGAGATACATTGGATGAAATATTTTGAACAATCCAGAAGTTAAATTACAGTCTGTTCTATTCTAAATACAATACTATGATCTTGATTGTCCTCTCTTCTAAATGGCTGGATCTCATTACCAGTGACATCATTACCAGTGACTTAACATGAGAACGGTTCTGGTACTCAGGCTAGGAATGAGCTAAACCACAGTGATCGCTGGGAGAAGTGAACACAGAGGGGAGGGGAACAACAGGGAGATGAGTGTTAATCCTACGTTGCCTGTCCCGCATCTTTGCCTCGCAGCCCTGTGGTATTGTCCCACAGTTTGTTGTAGTAAGTGACCGTTAACTGCATGTAACCTTGTTTCCCTGAGGGAGGGCACCTTGTAGGCTGGCCTGAATCAGTGGGCTCAATAGTATGCTTGCTTCTTATTGCCAGGAAGGGGGGTTGCACTCCCCTTCCTGGCTAACCACCTGTTTGACCTTAAACTTTGTGGTTTGGAGCATTGTTAAGTCACTGCCTCACAGTTAGCTCTGGCACTGGGAAAACAAGGTTTGAATCCGGCTCTTGGATTGGCCATGGGGTTCGGTGGGGGTGTTTCGATTGGGCAGCATCACCTGGGTCTGCAGAGTTGATTAATAGACTCTAGCAGCACCTTGTGACAGCTTGGGCGCCTGTGAGAGTAATTGAGATCTAAGTCTGTGTTTCTTCCAGCATGTAAGGATTCTGCTCTAGTTGGGTAACATGTCTGGTTGAGTAACATGAGATGATGATGAATAACTGACTGAACCATTTAAGTCATTAAACAGATGACTATTCCAGTAAGTTAGAGACAAGAGGCTATACTGACAGCCGGCAAATGTACAGCTCCATAGTGTAGTGGTTAATGACACAGCCTTTCACGTGGGCAACCCGGGTTAAAATGACACTTTTACTCACTTTTGTTGCCAGCGGTTTAGACATTAATGGCTGTGTGTTGAGTTATTTTGAGGGGACAGCAAATTTACACTATTATACAAGTTGTACACTCACTACTTTACATTGTAGCAAAGTGTCATTTCTTCAGTGTTGTCACTTGAAAAGATATAATCAAATATTTGCAAAAATGTGAGGGGTGTACTCACTTTTGTGAGATACTGTATATATGTATATGTATATATATATATATACACACAGAGTTGTGCTAAAAAGTTTTCATACCCTTGGAGAATTGGTAATATATACACCATTTGTAAAGAAAACATGAGTGAGCAGGCAAAACACGTCTTTTATTTTTTATGGGACTCACATTCAACTGTAGGTCATAACAGAATGGCACAATCATAAAACAAAACATAGCAACAAAGAAAAAAAATTAACTGACACCTGTTCAAAAGTCTGCATACTCTTAGTTCTTAATACTGTGTATTGCGTTAAGTTGTCTTGCATGAACCGCACGTTTGAGATCTCCCCAGATTGGCTTGATGATATTAAGGTCAGGAGTCTTTGATGGCCACTCCAGAACCTTCACCTTTTTCTGCTGTAACCACTGGAGGGTCAACTTGGCCTGGTGCTTAGGGTCGTTGTCATGCTGGAAAGTCCAAGAGTGTCCCATGCACAACTTTCATGCAGAAGAATGCAAATTGTCTGCCAGTATTTTCTGATAACAGAGCCCCCCCCCCCAAATCATCAGTGACCCACCACCACGCTTCACAGTGGGAATGGTATTCTGTTCATTATAGGGCTTGTTGACCCCTCTCCTAATAAAGCAGCTTATGGTTGTGACCATAAAGCTCTATTTTGGTCTCGTGACTCAAAATTACAGTGTGCCAGAAGCTGTGAGGCGTGTCAAGGTGTTGTTGGGCATATTGTAACCGAGCTTTTTTGTGGCATTGGTGAAGTAAAGGCTTCATTCTGGCAACTCAACCATGCAGCTGATTCTTGTGCAAGTATCGTCGTATTGTGCTCCTTGAAACAACCACACCGTCTTTTTTCCAGAGCAGCCTGTATTTCTCCTGAGGTTACCTGTGGGATTTTCTTTGTATCCCAAACAATTCTTCTGACAGTTTTGGGCGAAATCTTTCTTGATCTAACTGACCTTGACTTGGTATCAAGAGATCTCCGAATTTTACACTTCTTAAGTGATTGAACAGTACTGACTGGCATTTGCAAGGCTTTGGATATCTTTTTATATCCTTTTCCATCTTTATAAATTTCCATTACCTTGTTACGTAGGTCTTTTGACAGTTCTTTTCTGCTCCCCATGGCTCGGTATCTAGTCTGCTCAGTGCATCCATGGGAGCACTAACAAACTCATTGGCTATAGACACTAATTGCAATTTAAAAAGCCAGAGGTGTGGGAAGTTAGCCTTTTAATTGCCATTTTAACCTGTGTGTGTCACCTTGTGTGTCTGTAACAAGGCCAAACATTCAAGGGTATGTAAACTATTGATCAGGGCCATTTGGTTGATTCCTGTTATTAATATGATTTGAAAAGGTGCCAATCAACTATGTGATAATAAATAGCTTCATATGATCACTATCCTTAAATAAAAGACCGTTTTTTGCATTATCCGTCATATTTTCAAAATCAAGGCCAAGATTTCACAATTTCTGCCACAATATGCAAAGTTATGAGCACAACTGTATAAAACAGCACAATGATACAACCACAGGCAGAAATGTAATATCCTTTTCAGATAGAAATAGCAGTATTATAAAAATGTTTACTAAAATTGGCAGGATGTTGCAGTAGAGATGAACATTTTTGATTAAGGCTAAAACCTTTAAGTGGGTTCAAACTAGAGTGTGTGTTCAGAGTGTTAAATATCAGAAAAGGTCAATGTTAATGGGATACAGATACAGTTCCAGATACAGTACATTCTAAACTCATATTTCATTGTTTAGGGTGACAATAAAGGTTGGAGTCAGGGGAAAAGTAATGAACAAGACAACACAAACAGATCCGGCTCTCAGGCTAGGAAGGAGCTAAACAGCAGTTAGAGGTCCCCAGTGAAGTCTCCCTGATGACATTCCACAATCACCAAATGTGATCTTTTTTAATGTCATATTTATATGGATGATAACAATGTTCTATTCCTGTATAGTTCCATTACAATCAATATTTAAATTAAATGTGTTCCTGAGAAATCATCAGTCACTCAACCTGACAAACTCTGACGATGACAACTGTTTTATTTGTATTACTGTGCCTTTATGGACTGCTGCTTCTGTATGAGAACTAGGTTTGTAGTCTGTCTTCCTGATGAGGAACTTCTCACACCTTCGATGGGGTTGACACTTGTTTGCAGGATGTTATTCGTTTGGGTGCAAAAAGTGTCGGTGGTTGTTTGCTTGTAAAGTCTGATCTCTGTAATCTCTATACCTGTGAATACCATGATAAGATCATTATAATCTCATGATAAAGATTTTGCCATCACCACTTGTGATAAGTCAGAAAACAAATCTGGTACTCAGGCTAGGACAGCTAAGCTACAGTGATAATGTGTATTACTGGTTGTTGAATAAAACCATTCCACATTAACCAAATGAGATACAATGGATGAAAAATTTTGAACGATCCAGAAGTTGAATTACAGTCTGTTCTATTCTAAATACAATAGTATGATCTTGATTCTCCTCTCTTCCAAATTGCTTGAACTTATTACCAGTGACATTGTTACCAGTGACTTAGCATGAGAACGAATCTGTTACTCAGGCTAGGAACGAGCTAAACCACAGTGATAGCTGTGAGAAGTGAACACACAGGCGAAGGGAACAACAGGGAGATGAGTGTTAACCCTACGTTGCCTGTCCCGCATCTTTGCCTTTCAGCACTGAGGTATAGCCCCACAGTTTGTTGTAGCAAGTGACCGGGAACTTGAGTTAATGCATGTAACCTTGTTTCCCTGAAGGAGGCCTGAATCAGTGGGCTCAATAGTATGCCTGGTTCTTACTGCCAGGAAGGGGGGTTGGACTACCAGGTGGGAGTTTTGGTATGAAGCATTGTTAAGTCACTGCCTCACAGTTAGCTGTGGCAATGGGAAAACAAGGTTTGAATCCGGCTCTTGGATTGGCCATGGGGTTCTGTGGGGGAGTTTTGATTGGCTAGCATCACCTGGGTCTGGAGGGTTGGCAACTAAACTCTAGCAGCACCTTGTGACGGCTTGGGTGCCTGTGAGAGTAATTGAGATCTAAGTCTGCTTTTCTTCCAGCATGTAAGGATTCTGCTCTAGACTGTCTGGTTGAGTAACATGAGATGATGATGAATAACTGACTGAACCATTTAAGTCAGATGCGGAGTGACTTATATTGAGTAGTGAGTGTATACTTAATATCCTGGCCCCCTGAGGGAACTGAACCCACAACCCTACTGTTGCAAGCATGATGTTTTACCAAATGAGCTACATGGGACAACTAAGAATTTTGCAAGTTGTGTTCCAACTTATAAATCATTATATAGTTTTATTGAGAAATCAGCTCAGACTCTTTCATACTTCTGCCATGTGTTATAACAGAAAAACACTTACAAATGAAAATTTAAAACAAATGTTAGAAAATCAACCACAATAATTCACAACAAAAAGTTCATTAAGGAAATCACAATTAACAATGTCCTGCAAACTCCACGGACACGTTACATGTTACGTTTATGATGATTTAGGATCTTTAAAGGAACGTGTCACAGACGTGTTACGTCTCGTCTTACCATGAACACGTATGTAACATCTTACATGACATCTTACCCTGAACATGACTTCTTACATGCCGTCTTACCACAGGTTTTCGTTTAAACAAAAATGTGCAAATATACAGACGGGTGACAAATGAAAGGAAAAATCTGTATAAATGAGTGGAGGAACATAACGAATGCAGATGCTTCCATACAGGTGTTGTGCATGATACAGTTAATAAGCAATTTACATACTATCATGCTCGGTGTATAAAATGCTGAACAGGCCTAATTGCCTTCAATTTTGGATCAAGATGGCAAGAGAAAAGGATCGTAGAGAGAAGTAAAATTATTGGGGCATGGATGGCACTGAATGAGGGAATATATTTTGGAAGAATGGTTTTCCATCCCTCCAGCAGAGACTTGTGGAATCTAAGCCAAGGTGCATTGAAGCTGTTCTGATGGCTCCTTGTGGCCCAACACACATATATAGACCGATCAGCAGTAACATTATGACCACTGACAGGTGAAGTGAATAAGACTGATTGAAAGGTCAAAATGGCACCTGTCAGTGGGTGGGATATATTAGGCAGCAAGTGAATATATTAGGCAGTATTCTGTCTTCAAAGTTGATGTATTAGAAGCAGGAAAAATGGGCAAGTGTAAGGATCTGAGCGACTTTGACAAGGGCCAAATTGTGATGGCTAGACGACTGGGTCAGAGCATCTACAAAACTGCAGCCTTTGTGGGGTGTTCCCGGTCTGCAGTGGTCAGTACCTATCAAAAGTGGTCCATGGAAGGAAAAGTGGTGAACTGGCGACGATAGGGTCATGGGCAGCCAAGGCTCATTGTGGCACGTGAGGAGTGAAGGCTGGCCCGTGTGGAACGATCCAAATTGGCTGAAATTTTTTTTTTTAGCTCAAATTGCTGAAAAGGTTAATGCTGGTACTGATAGAAAGGTGTGAGAACACACAGCTCATCGCAATTTATTGCGTATGGGGCTGCGTAGCCACAGACCAGTCAGGGTGCCCATGCTGACCCCTGTCCACTGCCGAATGCTCCTACAATGGGCATGTGAGCATCGGAACTGGACCATGGAGCAATGGAAGAAGGTGGCCTGGTCTGATGAATCACGGTTTCTTTTACATCACGTGGATGGCCAGGTGCATGTGCGTTGCTTACCAGGAGAACACATGGCACCAGGATGCATTATGGGAAGAAGGCAAGCCGGCGGAGGCAGTGAGATGCATTGGGCAATGTTCTGCTGGGAAACCTTAGGTCCTGCCATGTGGATGTTACTTTGACACGTACCACCTACCTAAACATTGTTGCAGACCATGTGCACCCTTTCATGGCAACGGTTTTCTCTGATGGCGTTGGCCTCTTTCAGCAGGATAATGTGCCCTGCCACAAAGCAAAAATGGTTCAGGAATGGTTTGAGGAACACAGCAACGAGCTCAAAGTGTGGACTTGGCCTCCAAATTCTCCAGATCTCAATCCAATCGAGCATCTGTGGGATGTGCTGAACAAAACAGTCCGATCCATGGAGGCCCCACCTCAAAACTTACAGGATTTAAAGGATCTGCTGCTAACGTCTTGGTGCAAAATACCACAGCACACCTTCAGAGGTCTAGTGGAGTCAATGGGTCTATTTTGGCAGCAAGAGGGGGACCTCCATAATATTAGGCAGGTGGTCATTATGTTATGACTGATCAGTGTGTGTGTGTGTGTATATATATATATATAAAAAAATAGGACTTATTGTAATTGAATTACATTCATTTTGGTGCATTGTTGTCCACTTCCTGGTCCTGTGTTCTTTTAACGTCCCTTCTTTCTGTTTCTCACCCACACCTCCACATCACTGCATCCTGTGGTCAGTCAGTTGGCTGGATTATTGAGATACTGTGACACAGACATTTGTCAGTAATACATTTCATTGTTTAATCTGGGCATGGTCAAGTATCCATATTTAAATACATTAAATAGATAATATTCATTTGGTAAGTGGAAACATGTCGGTGATAAAGAACACTTGCTTTTTCCAGCTAACAGACACATTTTCTGATCCTTTCCTCTCTGAAACCACTCTCAAGTTTTAGGAATCTTGAAGGTTTGAGACAATCATTATTGTGAGTATGTTGCAAACTTCAGCACAAAGAGAAGCACATAGAGAACCAGATGGATGTGTCATACAGCTACGATATTCATAATCTTTTTAATATTTCAGAAATTGATATTCCATTTCCATTGATATTCCATGTTCATGTTAAAGCAACAGCCAGATGGCTTTCTGACTTTTTATCACATATAGAGATTACAAGGATCAGACTCTACAAGCCAACAACCACTGACACTTTTTGTACCCAAACGAATAAAATCCTGCTAACAAGAGTCAAACCCCATAGAAGGTGTGAGATGTCCATCATCAGGCAGACAGACCACAAACCTAGTTCTCATAAAGAAGCAGCAGTCCATAAAGGCACAGTAATGCAAATAAAACAGTTGTCATGTGACTGATGATTTCTCACAAACCCATTTCACTTAAATATTGATTTTAATGGAACTATACAAGATTAGATCATTGTTATAATCCATGTAAATATTTCATTTAAAAAAATATCTAATTTGGTGATTGTGTAATGGCATCAGTGATCAGGGTGACTTTACTGTTGACCTCTAACTGACTTGACCTCTAACTTCTGTTTAGCTCCTTCTTTGCCTGACTGCCAGATCTGTTTGTGTTATCTTGTTAATGTCTCTTCCCCTGCCGACCCAAACTTTGTCACCTCAAACAAAGAAATAAGAGATGTCCAGAACATACTGTATCTGGAACTCAGGCTATCTATATCCCAGTAACATTGACATTATCAGATATTTAACACTCTGAACCCACACTCTAGTTTGAACCCACTTAAATATCTTAGCCTTAATCAAAAATGTTCATTGTTTGAGGTTGTCAACAGTTGTCAACGTGACCAGTAGTCAGAGTACAGTGTAATATAAAAGATAAACAGCTATATTACCTACATACGTGTGCCAGGAGACTCACTAAATAATTCTCCATGAATATTCTCCTCACCAAACCACACAGAGGTTTGATCACTATGTGTAATTTACATCATTCAACCAAACAACGAAAACTAAAAACAGGAGAACTCACACATATTCCTGTATCAACACATTATCAGGAGAGACACTTGTCACCGTAAGGTTGATCCATAACCTGTACAGTACAATGAGGAATATTGGAATACTGATCCCTTTATGTGAAACAGAGTAAGTCAAAACCTACCATTTTAATCCCGACTATAACATAGATTTTATTATATTCACGTTTTTTTCCCCCAGACTTCATACTGTACCTCTACTGGCGCTTATTACCTTGGGTGGATGGGTACTTCTGGTTAAAATACTTAAGTCATTTTTTATTTTTGGGAAACCATCACCATTCAACACAGCCTTAATTTTGTATATAGTGTCAATTGCATCTTAATCAATAATTGGCTTGGCACTCTTCAAATTAACTACAGAAGAGCAAGATACAGGTATGAATTCCATAGTAAAATATTTCCGACAACTTTGGTATTATGGTAAGTTCAATGATCTCCAACAATACTCCATCTCCTACCACAATTAATTAGTTATAATCAGACAATATTGGTTATACAATTGAACTTACCAGACTCTAAGATGATTGTTGTGCTTTGTTAAGACAGGAAGGTGTGCTTCAGAAAGACAGGAAAGGAAAGTTTCAGTTGAAGGGGCCCTGTGGTATAGCTGGGTATGTTCTCATGCATGTGTGCGCTTGCGGACAAGAAGATGAACATGATTGGGTTCATGGTCTGATGTGTCCATTTGAGAACCATGTTTGTGGTTGTCTGCCTGATGATGGCCGTCTTATACCTTAAAGGTGGCTTGACACTTGTTAGCTGTGTTTTTTCTGTGTTAGCACAGTGTCAGTGTCTACTTGTAAATTCAGAACTCTTTAATCCAGATTTTGAAAATAGATTTGGTGAATTCC
>JACXGI010014865.1:2500-18315 GCA_016801175.1 Esox masquinongy | reverse complement strand
CACACACACACACACACACACACACACACACACACACACACACACACACACACACACACACACACACACACACACACACACACACACACAGAGAGAGAGAGGCACACAGAAAGAGAGAGACAGAGAAAACAACACAGTGAAATGTCCTTACTGACTTCACCAGGTAATTCTCACCAGTGACCATATGCACATCTTTACATTATGTATATATCATTTAACACTAAAGTGTCTTTATCCTTTTAAAACTTGTTTAAAGTAAAAAAAAACAAAAAAACAATTGAATTATTAATGTGTTATCTTTAATTATTGGTACTTTGTCAGTGGCGGTGCCGTATTTAATTTCCATTTGCTTTGGCAATGTAAACAAATGTTTCCCATGCCAATAAAGCGCTTTGAATTGAATTGAGAGAGACAAACCCACATACAGAGACCCAGAGTCCCCCACATGCAGAGACCCAGAGTCCCCCACATGCAGAGACCCAGAGTCCCCCACATGCAGAGACCCAGAGTCCCCCACATGCAGAGACCCAGAGTCCCCCACATGCAGAGACCCAGAGTCCCCCACACACAGACCCAGAGAAGCTTACCTGTTTGTGCATTTCAATGTTCAGCCCGTAGGACATTTCATAGTACTGTGGGTGAAAAAGGTCATTAGGCTGACAGTATATTTTCACCTCAATACCCTGAAGTTGTCTCCTTCTTGGCTAGAACAGATCATATGCAGACTGCCTCTTTTTGAAAGCACAAAACAACCCCAGAAGCTGGATGTATATAATGACTGAATTTTTAATGTAGTGGAAAACAAAAAGCACACTTTATAGACTATATATACACATATGTATAGTATGTAAAGAATGTATAGTATAGAATGGATAGCACAGAATGTATGCTATAGAATATATAGCAGAGAGTTTGGGGGCAGCACATGCAAATAAATAAATAAGAGTTGACAGCAAGCCTTGCAACAGCAAAAAAGACAGCTATGTGCACCATTAAGACTAGGTATGTACACACAGTTCAATTTAGTGGTAGTCTAAAGTTGACTTGAGAGTTGAGAGAAAGAACATGGATTGGTTGGGAGCTGATGTGAACATTAAGTGTGCTGATTGGACTCACCATCACATAGTGTCTCTGCATCTCAGTCTTCTCGTTGGCCAGTTTCTCACACTCCAGCTTCAAACTGTCAAGGACAGTGACATGATCAAAACAAAGCAGGAGACAACAAAGCTGAACACAACCTGAACACATCTAAAGGGGGTTGTGTTATTAAGATCCTCTGAATTATCTTCCATCAATATTTGCTTGCCAGCTGCATGGGCCATTGGGAAGTTACTGGTTGTAGGACAAGAATAGCAAGAGCAGATTAAGTTGTAATGAATCAGACGTCTAACATTGTGCCGTCATTGTGTAGGGCACTTCAGCTCCCTCATCCCACGTGAAACAGCTGCACACGCGCACGCACGGGAAAATACAGGAAGTTGATATATGAAAACATGACCTCTGACGCCACCCTTTCGTTCAAGCACATCGGCGTGACTTCGATCAGAACTAACCCGGCCACTGTCCGTCCAGTGTGACGTCTTGGCCGCGGAGCATGTCTAAACTCACCTGTGGTACTGTGCTTGGAGGAACTGGAATTCCTCTTTGATGCGGTCCAGTGACTCCGGGATGGTGAATTTGAAAGGTTGACCCGGGGCCTGGTGGGGCGTCTGTCAAAATAATAATTAACAAAAGCCATATCACTCAAAACCCGACCTTCTCCGCGCTTGTTTCTGTATCCCTTGAAGCATTTAAACAGATTTTAGAGGTAGGCTAATTAGAGGTGGATTACACAAACAACTATACAGCATCCGCTGCCAAGTGCGATGAGCGCGTTGCCCCAATTACAGTTCATCGTGATGAACTCATTACAAAACTGCTGGTAGGCTACAGGCTGACAGCCGCTAAGTCAAAGACAAACAAAGGAGCTTCGCCCGACGCCCGCGACCGACTCGCCAACACAGGCATATATAGGCTACAGGGCTACACGGTCCCAAATGACAAATGATTGCAGAGAACCTGCGGACAGGGATATGCCTTTTACTCTCCAACCTTACCGGGTGTCGACCCTGGGGGAACATCGTTCTAGCTCCGCAGATGGCCTCCTCCTAAAAACCCGTCTGGTAACAAGATAGGGACCGGTGCAGGGATGCTCCAGATTAGGCTACGATAAATTCATCCTAGCTTCTGAGACTGGCCGTGAAAAGACAACAAACGTCCGAACGTTAGTCTTCCTAGACCTCTGGTGAACAGCGGTGATCCGACGAATGAGGCGCGAAAGAATATTAGTTTCTCTCTATTTTAGCACACCACCACGTATCAACCATAAAACCAAGGGAGACGTGTCATCCAGAAAAGAGGAAAACATAAAACATTTTAGGCCGAAAGAGTAGGCTATAGCGTTTCTCCGATATAGGTTGGGTGATCCTGTCCACGCAGCAATATCCCAAAGCCCGAAACTCCAGAGTCCACACCACAACGCGGTCAGTGAAGAAGCCTAGAACAAATCCACAGAAGTTAATTGCAAAGAAGAGTTCCCACTTGACTTGCCGCGGTAGGTTGTGGTGAATTCTTGGCAAAAATTAATAGCCCAATTCGTTATCCAACAATAGGCTATATTCGATTAAACGTCAGGCGGAAAAAAGAGTGCAGTCCAAAAAAAGGTTTCATGAGAAGAGAATGTAGTTACTTCTGTTAAAAACGACCCCCACTATCAGCGTTACAATGTAGCGTCAAGCCTCCCCTTACCCCAATGGCAACTTTCTCACGCGGTTTCACACTCCCCAGCTAACCAGAATAGGAGTCGCCCCCGAAAATGTACAACGTCCAATAGAAAATGCCTTTCCACGTGGGATAGTGACGCAATATGTAGAAAACACCAATAGCCGTCTTCTAAAGGGATTAAAGCCGGTCGATTACGTTGAAATACACAAACACCAGCCAATCCGAATTACTGAAGGGTGTAGTGAGGATTGGAGCACAAGGCGCTAGTATACTGGAGAGTGACAGATCTCAGCTGTCAATCAAAGTAACGTGGTGCAGTTGGAGGTCCTTAAAGACATACGCACGCATATGTTCACAAACAAATTCAAACAAACTGATATGACACACATTTTTATCACTGCCTTTTGCTGTATTTCATTGGTTTTGGTTAGAAAAGCGCATGCATAAAATAATTTTAGGCGATCCTGCGGGTTGAGCATGGGATCCCACGGACCAGAGAAGTCACCAGACCCGGGCTTTAGGGGTTCTAGTCCCGGATGTTTTTTGGTTCTCTCCCCCCATGATATTCGAGCGTAGCCCCGGGTGTTTTACAAGACTGGTGACGTCCATGCCGTGGTCTAGCCTGTGAGGGGCTTGGTTTTAGACTACTCTTCTGTCCTTGCTTCTCTGTGTTCTCCTGGGCTTTTTTGGAAAAAGGTTGTTGAGGAGAGAAGAAATCTGGACAGAAATGAGCTTATCAAATGAGACAGTCCTGCTCCACTCATTGCAGTTATGTCATTTACGGATGTTCTTATCCTTGGAGACCTACCGTAGTGAGTCCATACATTTTCATTGTTTTTCGGGCCGGCCTCCTGTAGGAATCAAATCCACATCCCTGGCGTTTCAGGGTAAATTGAGTCATTTAAAGCTAATTAAAAGTACAACTTAATGTTTTACCAATTGATTTACATGGACCGACTTATGAGTTGTCATTCATTACGTAGAGTAATTTTTACAGAGGTCAATACCAAGATAAATGTGTGAAGTGATTAAAAAAAGAATATTGTATCTAAACCTGTGCACGGCTTTCTCCTCCTACGAAACAAAACCCGATTCAACGTCTGTGTGGCAGATTCCCAAACTTTTGCTGTACGACACGTTAGTATTGTTGATTACTGTACTACATGTTAGTATTGTTGATTACTGTACGATACATGTGAGTATTGTTGATTACTGTACGACACGTTAGTATTGTTGATTACTGTACGATACATGTGAGTATTGTTGATTACTGTATGATACACGTGAGTATTCTTGATTACTGTATGATACACGTGAGTATTGTTGATTTTGTGAGCATTGTTGATTACTGTATGATTCACGTGAGTATTGTTTATTACTGTGCAATACATGTGAGTATTGTTGATTACTGTACGATTCATGTTAGTATTGTTGATTACTGCACGATACAGGTTAGTATTGTTGATTACTGTATGATACACGTGAGTATTGTTGATTACTGTACGATACACGTGAGTATTGTTGATTAGAAAGGACAGAACATGGACTTCTTTTCAACCACATATAAGTTTCAGGGTGACCTAGGAACAATAGAGAACAATAGAGGCCTCTGGTGGCCTAAGGCCGGGTTAGCATGCGCAGCGCCAATGAGGCCATTCAGCATTTTAATGTAGTCAACTGGATAGGAATTCCCAATTTATTGGCTGAGTCACATTGAACTGGGTCAGCGAGAGTATCAGCAAATCGTGAAGAAGAAAGCTTTTTGCACCAGGGCTATCCCACTCCTTTCATATTTTTGTTTCTTCTTTTTATTCTGTAGACTAGACAGTGTTTTGAAGTCAGGAAGACAAGGGTGTTTGATAGGGCACTTGGGCAGATTCAGACCAATGGCGACTCATACATGAGTGTCAGGGTGAAAAACTTAGACCGCTAAACCACCAAAAGCTACCACTGCGAAGCGGACATGGTCTCAATATTCTGCCCCTAAGCTAACAGACGCCACATGAAGACTGTAGGTATGCTTTCTCAATCATTCTCTTTTCAGTGACCTGACTTGCCCTGACCTCTGACCCCTGACATCTGGCTCACCTGGGTCAATGGAAAAGACACATGAGACCCAGCGTGATCCGGCAATTACTCAGAGTTAGACGAGACGGACATTAAACGTCATTCAAGCAAACACCCGGTGGATTGTGGGCAATCTTAGCATGATGAGTGTAGGGCCATGTAGAGTGCAGAGAGAAAATGCCAGGTGGAGGATATAGAAAATGAACTTCCCTTGTCGTGCACTAGAATGAGAATAGACTTTGCTTTGAGTGCCTTAAGTCAGACTTTTGGGGGATTCCCCAGTATACATTTCGCGTGTGAAGTCGGCATCTCATGTTCACACAGAGATTTAGCCGTAGTGTGATGAGCGATAATGTAGAGCTGCAGCCAGTTCACGCTCAGTCTAATGTCCAGGATGACACACTACTTCAGTCCCTCACATGAATTAACCAGGGGCCGGGAACAGGCAGGACCTCACGGTCGGCTTCCAATTTCAGTCTCCACTGAAAAAAAGTTATTCCTTAAATGTCCAGCGTAGTCAGCACAGAATATACATTGTGGACTGAGATAGGACAGCACAGGACAATGAACAGCCCCAAGGTCATCGATGCAGCAGTCGTGTCTGAATGCTGAGCTTCCGTCCAACACGAGTGACTTGCCACGAAACAGGTGGAATAAGCCTTTAAGAATATGCGCCGGTTTTGTCACTGATGTTTGTACCTTTGGCAGGATTCGGCAGGCTGATCGCGTTAAGTGAGTAGTGATTAGATTAGGGGATCGGGAATTCTGGGTAGGCTTTAATGAGCTAGATGATGCTCTTTAATACGCATGCACATCCAAACGTACACATTGGGAGATTTCTAAACACGCGCACGGTCGGTGTAACTGCCATAACGCACACGACGTACCACCTTTGTTAGGGAATTTTGTGTCCATATCTAGTTTACTGTGGATAGAAAGGTGCGTTCCGGGTTAAGCCCAACGGTTTTGGAACGCTGCCTGACATCTTGAACAATGTTTGGTCTTGTTGTGTTTTGACAGGCAGTGTAGATATTGACATATGCTCACAGTCTCACTTCATTTCCTTTGCAAATAACACTCTGGCCCTCTTCTCCGTTTCCCCAACTACGAGCACACCATTAACACCTACTTTGAATGACAGATATAACCAGCAAACAAGCCCTCCATTTGGTATGCAAATTGCTCATTCGTTTGTGATTTGGTGGCTAAACAAATGACTGGGCTTAGATAAAGCACTGGAGAGACCAGAGAAGTGGCTGTTTCCGCGGTGGCCGGGTCAGTCCCACCGTAGTGATGAGAAGAGGCTCTCACAGATAATGGCTGAACAAGCACCTTCGTGTGGGAGGCTAAATGGAGTGATCCCACTCCAGCCACTCACCACAGTGGCGGAAGGGGCTCTGCGAGGGATTTATGCTCCTGAAGGCGTGTCAACAATGGAAATTTGCTTGAGGTTTTCGGTTGAGTCGCTCTATTCAGTCAATCGTTTGTTCCCTTGTTGCATTGTACTCATTTCCCCAAGCACCTTTGAATGTGTTTGTCTTTACACACACACAGTCTGGCCCCTCTCACTGCGTTAATACACATGAAAGCATTAGGATACCACAGACTTGGGGACAGAACAGCACACAGGGGTTAGTGAATTCACCACTAGAGACGCCAGAGGAGGCTGACCCTGGAGCACACAGTCCCATAACGACACAGCGGAACGCAGAGACTCAGCGCAATGCAGAGACACAGCAACCAGAGACACGGTGCAACGCAGAGACACAGGGGCCAGAGACACAACGCAATGCAGAGACACAGCGACCAGAGACACAGCGCAATGCAGAGACACAGCGGCCAGAGACACGGCGCAATGCAGAGACACAGCGACCAGAGACACAGCACAACGCAGAGACACAGCGGCCAGAGACACAGCACAACGCAGAGACACAGCGGCCAGAGACACAGCACAACGCAGAGACACAGCGGCCAGAGACACGGCACAACGCTGAGATACAGCGCAATGCAGAGACACAGTACAACGCAGAGACACAGCGACCAGAGACACAGCACAACGCAGAGACACAGCGGCCAGAGACACAGCACAACGCAGAGACACAGCGGCCAGAGGCACCCGGCAGCCCTGTGACAAGGAGAGCTATGATGTCACAGGGTGGCCTGGAAAAAAAAATGCAAAGGGAAAACGTGTGGGAGGGGAAAACCAGACAGTGTGGAAATGACACACTGTGCCCCCCTCCCCCGACCCCCACTCCAGGCCGACCTCTGAACCAACATGAACCCCCCCCCCGGTTTATCAGCTCCAGCTGGGATCTGAGCCACTTCAAAGACCATGTGGATCTGCTTGGGTTCTGACTGGGATATTGGGCCCAGATGGGAAACAGCTGTTCTGCTGGGTGTCCTGCACAGATTATATACTTCCAGGAGGGTATTTGTGTATAACACTGTGTGTGTGAGGTGTGTGATGAGAAGAACAGGGTTGTTTTCGCTCCGCCAGTGTGTCCTTACACGTTTAGCCGTGGAACCCATAATGCACTGCAGATGTGCCAGGGCCAAGTGGCTAATCATCACGCTCGCCAAGAAGAGACGGGGCTCTGCCCTCCGATTAGCGACGCATAACATCACCCCACCCCACCACCACGGCCCAGTGCCGGGAGACCACACGTCCGCGTCTGATCACTGCTCTCTGTTTGGGGGTTTGGCATTGATCGGAGGCATGGATACACACGGCTAATGTCAACGGTGAAACATGGAATTGCCGGCGAACCCGACCTGTTAAAAGGATCCCCCAAGCTGCCCTCAGCCTTCTACAGTCTCTCGTCAGCCAAGCCACACTACTGCATGTGTGTGTGTTTGTTTCCGGGGAGGTGGCGGCGGCTGAGTTTGTGTTTCTTGACTTGGGCTGGGTTTCAACGGCTCCCTGGTGCTCACCCTGCTCACGCTGTCCTCACAGATGGCCGAGTGGCTAAGAATGTACAGGCACTCATTTTCACTGAAAATGTTATGCCGGCAACTCTGCTTGATCTCCACTTTCTTTATGTTCTTATCGTGTCTTCATTTGGGATCCTCGGGAAGCATCCCTACCTCTACCCTAAACCATTTTAAATAGCCATTTCAATCGGGTGACATCAGAGGATATGTCCCAAGGATCTCGTTTAGACTATTCCCTTCACAGAGAACTCGGGGATAATGAACCAGTGATCAAGGGGAACAAAGATGGCTTCATAGTTGCCTAAAAGCATACGTTTAACGCTAATGAAAACATGCTCTGGGGAATATCCTCAGCACAGGCTAAATACCGGCAGCTTTATGCGGTCATGTGACACCATATAGGCCTTTCTCTATTGGCCGTGTGTGTGTGTAATATGTGTGTGTGTTTGAGTAGTATGTTTGAGTCTGTGTGTGTGCATACGTTTAAAGTATTTGCATATATTTATTTATGGGAGGTTTGGATCTTTTACACTGTTTGTGTATGATTTGCATGTGGTGAGTTTGGATCTTTGTGCATGCAGGTGCGTGGATGTGTGTGTGTCTGTGTGTGTGTGGCCTCTCCTCAGCTGATTGGTTAATCCGGGAGACAGGCTCAAGACACAGTCACTCTTCGTCCTATAAGTAAACCCTGATACAGTTAAACCAAGCCTAAGCTATAAAGCACATTGAGAAATGGGCTAAAGATGGGACTTTCAAGACAAAAATGACATAACATTCCATAACATCTAAACCTCCTGGATCCAAACCTCGCTTTTCCATTGTTTATACTGTACTAGGTAACACTTTATTTGGATAGTCAATCTATAGATGTTTTACAAGATTATCGACAGACTGTCAAATTTCAATTAACTATCTATTACACTAACCTAACCTTAAGCCTCATCCTATCCCTAACCTTAAACCTCTCCCTAACCTTAACTCTAACACATTCAAAACCTAACCCTAACCTAAAACTTATCAAGCATTTACTTTCAATTAGCTATCTACAAACACAAACCCTAACCTTAAAGCTCATTCTATACCAAGCATTTATTTAGTTTTTGATAGTGTGAATATCTATTGAGCATCTACAGATGGTAATCTTGAGTATCCAAATAAAGGATAACTCCTTCTCCACATCTATCTCTCTCTCTCTCTCTCTCTCTCTCTCTCTCTCTGAGTTTGTCTCTGTCTGTCTCCTCATTCACTGTCTGTATCTATCAATTTCAATTCTGAGGTTTTCCTTAGAATTGGAAACATTTGTTTACACGTGTAATATTATTTACAGTGTTGTAAAAGCATGCAAGTTGTTAAGAGTAAGTAGGGAAAATAAATTAATATTGTTTAGGTTCGCAATCTTGTTTGTCCTCAACTAGTTGGCAACAAGTCACAATTCTTTCTGCAGTGATTCCACATTGCCGCATTTTGCTTAACAAATATAAGACCTTGATTTAAAATTATTTGTGGGTCTGTATGTATTGAGGGAATTATGTGTCACAGTGGTGGTCATAAATGAGTCAGGAGGTTAGGAAGTGCAGCTCAGTTTCCACCTCATTTTGTGGTCAGTGTGCTCACACTCTGTCTCCCCTCGACAGCTGGATCTGCCTGTAGTGGCCTCTCTCGTTAGCAACCCCATGCTCACTGAGTCTGGACATAGTAAAGGCATTTCTTTATTTTTCTGTCTCTCTAACCCTTTCTTAATCTCTTTCTCTCTCCCCTTTCTTTTTCTTTTTCTCTCCGCCTTTCTATCTTTCTCTCTCTCTCTCACTCCTTCTCTGTCTCACTTTCTTTGATTGTTTTTCTCCTTTCGGTTGGTCGGGCGCCTGCAAGTTCAATTGTGTCTTTAATACGTTATCCTCAAACATGTATGTGCTGGTGGAAACCTCCCATTTCAGTAAGTGTTACAAGGAGCAGAATTTGCTGAGATGGGAATGGGAGGACCCCTCTCAATCTTCAATCTCCCGCACCTGCTGTAGAGTTGTTGCGACAGGGCAATTTGACAAGACAAAATTGGGAGGGGAGAGAAAAGGGGTTTAAAGAATTAAAAATACAATAACTATTTTAATCTTCTATATCTATTTGTGTCTGCTCTTGTTTGGTTGTTGTTTGTGGGGAAAATTCAAGGTGATTAGTTTCAGAACACGTGATCATTCTGTGACCTCGGGAGTGTGTGTGTGTGTTTGTGTGTGTATTGGTGGGGTTACAGAAGGGGGAACGGGAACATAAGCAGATTTTGCTGAGTTATTAAACACTTGTGTTAAAGAGGCTTAGCTCTGCATCCCACATTGCCTGCCAGGCAATCGGATCACAGCGGATCACAGCGGATCAGACCGGATCACAGGGCCTGGGAACCTGCCTCTGTGGCCGATTCATTTAATCAATGAAGGGCTGGGGGGGTTGGAGAACTGGATCACCACAGCAGATTAAACCCAGAAAAAATATGAAACAACAATCAGATTACCCTCCCTCCCACTCCAGCCCTTTTAGAGGTGGACTAGGGCACAGATCCACTGTTTGTTTTTGGATATGGAATGTACCAGGGGAACAAACACGCAGGTCATCCAATCTAGTGAAAAGGTGGAGGGGCAAAGTGGGGGTAAATCATGCCCTTTTCTCTGCCTGCCTTACACCTAATCCATCTGATCCGGGGTTGGGGGGGGGGCTAAATCCTCTTCTGTACGGAGACATGGAGAGAAAGGTTAGATGGGCCGCAGACCAGACATTCAGGTTTTTTTCTGTGGTTTGATGCTGCTCAAGACACAATGGTGTTATTGTGTAATGTGTTTTATGGGGCGGAATTCATTTTCTTGTTTACTTCCTCCGGTAACAAGTCGGGTTTCTGCTCTTCTGATGTACAGAACACCACCTTTCCAATAACGCTCCTCTGTCACCATGGCAACCCGTGGCAGTGACACATTCTTGGCCTAATCTAATGTTCTGGAATGATCCATGGTGTTTATTAGAGCCATCAAACACATCTCATGACCAATCCAGGATCCAGCATTCCAACAGGACATTCTACTAGTTATTATATTAAAATGCTGTGAGTTTTACTATACTTTACTAGTTATTATATTAAAATGCTGTGTTTTAGTATACTTTACTAGTTATTATATTAAAACGCTATGTGTTTTACTATACGTTACTAGTTATTATATAAAAACGCTATGTGTTTTACTATACGTTACTAGTTATTATATTAAAATGCTGTGTGTTTTAGTATACTTTACTAGTTATTATATTAAAATGCTATGTGTTTTACTATACGTTACTAGTTATTATATTAAAATGCTGTGTGTTTTAGTATACTTTACTAGTTATTATATTAAAATGCTATGTGTTTTACTATACGTTACTAGTTATTATATTAAAATGCTATGTGTTTTACTATAACTTACTAGTTATTACATTAAAATGCTGTGTGTTTTAGTATATTTTACTAGTTATTATATTAAAACTCTGTGTTTTACTATACGTTACTAGTTATTAAAACGCTATGTGTTTTACCATACTTTACTAGTTATTATATTAAAATGCTATGTGTTTTACTATATTTTACTAGTTATTACATTAAAACGCTAAGTGTGTTTTACTATACTTTACTAGTTATTATATTAAAATGCTATGTGTTTTACTATACTTTACTAGTTATTATACTAAAATGCTGTGTGTTTTACTATACTTTGCAAGTTATTATATTAAAACGCTATGTGTTTTACTATACTTTACTAGTTATTACATTAAAATGCTGTGTGTTTTAGTATACTTTGCTAGTTATTATATTAAAATGCTATGTGTTTTACTATACTTTGCTAGTTATTATATTAAAACGCTGTGTGTTTTCCTATACGTTACCAGTTATTATATTAAAATGCTGTGTGTTTTACTATACTTTACTAGTTATTATATTATGTTTTACCATTCTTTTGAGTGTCAGAAATCTTTACAAGGATAGCAAAACAAGTCATGTCTTGCTGGGGGGAGGATCTTTAGGTTTTGTTCTGTTTTCGTTTTGTTAATTTATATTTTTGGTATGAATGTTTGTTCCTTTTTCTTTACATTATATTTAAAAAAACACCTCAAGTAACATTTGACTTATAAGAGTCCATGTATGGTTTTTGTGTATTAAAACAATAATTTTGGTTAGGGGTTAAAGGTTAGGGATAGCCCAGCAATGTTTGTTTATTCTTTGCCACGCTGGATCTTAGAACCTCCAAGATGATGTCTACTACGCAAAACAATCTCACCATTTTCAGTAGTCAAAGTGTGTAATTAGCTTTGATACTCTTTCTCATTCCTAACACCCTTCAGTTTGACCACAAAACAAATCGGTCTCAGACTCAAATATGCTGTGAACGACAGAGTAATGGAAGAATTAAGTGCTGAGTGGTCAGGCAAGTCGGTCCCCACTACACAGAGTAGTTGAAAGGAAACAGTGTTATCCAACAGCAGTGTGTACAGAAGGACCAGAACCAGGCAGCTCCTGTTAAACCAATCTGATCCAGGATTAACACTAATCAACTAATCAAGGCCTCTCAAAATGTCTCACCCAAAATAAGGGGGTGGGGTTACCAGGGTTTATGTGCCAACAACATGACCAAAGACACGACCCTAACCACACACACACTGACATTTAGGTTACGCTACTGTCATTTATGTCATATTTATGATCTAGTTGGCCCACACGTTAAATGAATCATTCAGGTCTCTAAATCTTTTCACAGAGGCCATGAGGGTGAGGAACCTGTGGGTCCAAAATAAACGTCTCAACATGGTCACACAAGCTGGCAGTGACGGGTATTTGTGGAACAGTCGCTTGTATAGCTTTTATTGTCAACCTGGAGGATCCGGTTCTGCTGGAGAGCAAGGTCCTGGGTAAGCAGTAAAGTCCATTAGGACCATTGATCCTGTGATCAGACTAGTGTAAGTACTAAGACCCAGATAGATTTAACAAGGGCACACATCTGGGCCAATCAGGAGGCTTACTGGAGGTCAACTCCCTTGGTACCAACGTGATGAAGTCAGCCAATCAGGAAGGAGATGCATAACTGACTGGTGATGCTGTAACAAACAAAAGCTCATGAAATGCACAATAACACGCACACACGCACACGTGGAAACGAACACACAAACAGGAACGTATGTGCACACAAAACGCACACACCCAGACAGCAGACTGTCAGCATGAGGCCCTGTGTGTTTCAGCTTGCCATGCTGGCTGAGCCCGATCTGTCCAATTGCCCCTCCCGATTCCTCACGCTCCCTGCCACAGGATATTGAGTCGTTGGACTTGAAAGGAGGAGACAAACCTTTTCTGAATTAGCGTCGGGCTCACGTTCCTCTTTTATGTGCAGAGTTGTGAGAAGAGGGAGATTTGAGCAGCTTTGGGCTATAATGGAAAACCACAAGCCACATTCCCTACAGGGATGTACAGTGCAGGATAGAGCCAAATCACTCATCCTGTAGGTTTAAAGCTACAGCCCACAAAAAGAGTAAAAAAACCCACATTCACAATCAATTTATTTGGCAGGTATACATGTTATATATAAAATTTAGGTTTTATATATAAAATGGCTATATAATACATTTAGAAGAAAGGGTCAACCCTCTCCTCGGGGAACCCCGGAGACATGACAATTTTATTGTAGAACAGGCGCACCTGATTCACTAATCAAGGAGTTGATGATTGATTGACAAGTATAATCAGGTGTGCTAGCTCTGGAATAGATCAAACACATGGAAAGAAGAGTTTTGACTGCATTGATTGGGAACTGCCCCGAAGCGGCATTTCATTTCTACAAACATTGTCTTTTATGTACTTCAATTGCCTGGGACTCATTGACCTATAGAAGGGACAGACATTTTGATATTTCTACATATGGCTCTTGCAGAAATGTCATAAATATCTTACCTCTGAATTGCATAGGAAAAACAAATGTTATCAAACTCTCAAGACGGACTGATCCTACAGAAGCCTTCAGATTTGAGTAAAACGGCTTTAAGATACTGTTGCCCCACACTCGGGGAACTCCATGCAGAGCTTACCGTTTTGGTTCCTGTACGACATTTTGAATAGCTGATCACTTTTGAATCTTCATATATATATTTTTATATATAATTTTTATTGAATGTTCTATATTTCCATTTATGTTGATTTGACTGTAAAAATAAAGGCAAATACAATACACATTCCTATAAAGACAAGGTACACAACCATTCCTTTTTTATTGGAAAAAGGAATGGCAATGGTATGTATTTGTCTCTTACCTTTCTTTGTCTACTTCTCTGACTCTCCCTTTCTCCATCAGGAGAACATAATTATCCAAATATTGTAATACATTGTCACAGGATTCAACTAACAGTTGGATAAATGTATTACTGCCAGTACTGGTCTGTGTGCAGAGAGCTAACAATATTCCATGTCAGGTATTTGAGGGCCTTTTCCTGCTACTCAAGTCACCAACAGTCTAAACTGGTTCTTATATGTATTTAATCAATTTAAAGTGGATATCATATTTTAAGATTGTGAGGTTTTAGCAGAGGATCTGAAGGTACTTGCCTCTCATGTTGCCAGACATGTAACGGTATGCTGTTTGATCAGTTAGGTTTTGTTTTTTTACTTTGAATAATAATCCAATAAATGTTGTTACTGTTTTGTAACTGGGCCTTTTTAGCATGTTGTCGTGGGCTACTCTGTAAGGTTGAGGTGTTGGACAAGAGAAAATGGCAAGTTTGTTAATGCTGTTTCACTGCGATACAAAATTCTAGAAGTTAATTCCAATAAATGATTTGATTTTGCTGACCGATTCTGTGTCATTACTTAGCTAGTCTACTAACAACACTTACCATACAACTAGCACTAGCTAGCTAACTGGCCCAGCAACTTCTATTACAAACTAATACCTAGAACAGTAAGCTCACTAGACTCAAAGTTCTAACAATGCAATTGTCCAGAAATAATACATAAATTACTGTTTTATGAGCCTGCTAAACTAGCTAGGAAAGTTTTTATGCTGCCTGCAAGTGTTCCTAAACTGCAGGGGTATTCAAATCTTACCCTACGAGGGCCGGAGCCTGCTGGTTTTCTGTTCTACCTCATCATTAATTGGTCCCACCTGGTGTCTTAAGTCTGAATAAGTCCCTGATTAGAGGGTTGCAATGAAAAAATGGAATGGAACTTGGATTTGAATTTGGAATGGATTTGAATACCCCCTGCCATACTGTGTGACGGCACCAAGTCAAGAAGGCAAAACCAGCCGTGCCTTTGCTTCTGGACCGCCTCGTCTAGATAGTGGAGTGTTACTAAACACTGCCACACAGACGCACAGCTCGTGCAATTCCCCTTTGTTCTAGTCAAAGTGACTATGCATGTTGCCAAGTAAATACCTGTCACAGATGTTTCACTGTGTTGCACGCCAGCCCGTCTCTCTTCATGCGGCTTGCTAGAGCATGACAGTTGTGTCATTGCACAGGAGATAGGGCTTAACCAATCAAGGCTGTGCATGGGGGCGGGATAAACAGCTACGAGAACTAGGGTCGGACATTGCAACGCCTGTTGAACACTATGTGGGGTTTCTGGCCACGGTCTGCTGACGGCACGACCGAGGTTGTAATGACGCAGCAGCTTGATGCAGTTTCTTTGGCCGCCAGTCATTTGTAAGGTTGAATTTTAACCTCGTCCCCCAGATAACGAGTCATTCAAAGAAGCGTCTATGTTTGGAGTCCATAACCGATCAAAACAGATCTGATTAGTCAGGTTCTTTTGCTCTGTACTATAATTGCAGTCATGTGTGTGTCGGCGCGTGAGGCTACTCTCCACACTCAATAAATCTTCTGTCCTGGTGGATTTTCTCTCCTTTCTCAACAACTTATATTGGAGGGAATATCGTACACGGGCATTGTCTGTGTCTTTAACTTTTGATCAACTGATGGATGTCACAAAACTTTGAAGAGGAAATTACAAAGCCATCCAAGCCCATTCTGTCACCTACGCAGGAACTGCTCAATCACCCCCT
>JACXGI010014864.1:0-18319 GCA_016801175.1 Esox masquinongy | reverse complement strand
CAATAATAATAGTACAGGGGGTAACCAGGGTAGCACAATAATAATAGTACAGTATTGCGTCAAATTTGCCAGGTGTCATAGATGAGTTTTCAGAAGTTGCACCTAGGGTCACATAGGGTCTGAGGAAAATTCCCACTTCAAGTCCACTTTTCTGTTTGCTAAATATCAAATCTTCCCTATACGGGTCTCCCAGGTTCACGGAACCCCTTGGACTATGTTTGATGACTGGGCATCTCTCAGAAAGCAACACAAATGGCTGTGATCCCTGATTTATTATGTTGTGGGAAAGAAACAATGTCATGCTTTGCTGACTGGTATTTACTGCTTTTGCGAGGTGACCTTTGCATCTTTAATCAAGTTCGCACTGCTGAGATGAGTTGCGATTACTTCCTGTAATTCTTCAAAGTGGCATTTCACATTGCCAGTCTAAAATACATCTAAACATTTCCACATAGCAGCCTTTCTCCATTTATTTACAAAGCTTTACATTTTTTAAATTCCTGTTTTCTTTATTTGTCATGTGACTTAATAGCAAGCATTTCAGCACATTTAGATAGCTAGCATTACAGCAAAACTAGCATTACAGCAAATCTAGATTTGCAAATCTAGCTAGAATTACAGCACATATTATGGAGCATTACAATGTCGATAGCTATCATCTCAGCACATATACTGTGGCTTGCAAGCATTACCTCACATATAGCTAGCTCACATTACAGTGCATATTATAATGCATAACAGCACATACAGTGGATATAAAAAGTCTACACACCCCTGTTAAAATGCCAGGTTCTTGTGATGTAAAAGAATGAGACAAAGATAAAGCATGTCAGAACTTTTTCCACCTTTAATGTGACCTATAACGTGAACAATTCAATTGAAAAACAAACTGAAATCTTTGAGGGGGAAAAATAAAAAATAAAGAACTCACAATAACCTGGTTATTGCCAGTCTTCTTTTAACACTTAACACTTTGCCAGTCTTCTTTTAGATTTCTTCCAAGGTTCTGCTCATTCTAGGGAGTTTTCCTAACTACTGTATTGCTTGCACTTATTTATTTCAGCTCCTATATGAGGAGTGGGCCAATTATGGAGTTATGTTTAAATACCAGCCATTAGACCTAATAAGGTAGGATCTGTCTGTCTCTCTTGTCTCTCTCATCTGTCTAGCTTCCTTGTTTCCTGTCTGTCTTTAATAGCTGTCCTTTTGTCCACCTCTCTCGTTCGTATCTCTTGTCTATCTGTCTCATGTCTTTTTTATCTATCTGTTCCTCTTGTCTGTCTTTCACATTGCAGTGTTTCCTTTGTCCTGATATCATATCAGTTTGTTGCAGGCCACATAGCACATAGCTGATAGCAGTGTGTCTTTATCAGATGTGTGAGAGCTTACATTCCTGTTTCTCTTTATCATGGAGGGAATCAAAAAATTATTTAATCCAATATAACCTTAGTGTAACCATAAAGGGATAGTCCGGCCAAAATTCATATTTGGGTAAAAGTCCACTTACCCTGAGTTGTTCCTGAAGGCACATAGTAATTTTATAAAACAATTCTTTATTCAGCTCTGTCCAAGTCTGTATTTGGCATTATTAGCATCGTCCAAATTCATGAATGTAAATGGTGCATCCCACTGTAACAAAGCTGCATTGCAACGGAAAACTACTCCAAAACACTTCAAACTACATTCAGTGATCTGTCACGCTAGCGTCAATTTTTTAAATTGTATACTGCTAAAAGAGCCAGCGGAATTTGGTGAATTCAAACTGGCACTAGCAAACTATTTCCTCTAGCCACCATAGACAGCTTCTGTTCTTTGGCAATGACGTCATCGAGGTGGACGTGAACTTTAACCTCAACAAGTTGCTTGAGGCACTAGTGAGCGGGAACATGTAAGGACGTGTTTTTTAGAGCTCCCGATCAGGGCGATCTTTAAAGGAATGCATAATACGAACAATCCATAGGACCTGGGGCCTCATATATCAATCTTGCTTACGTATCTAACTAAATTCTGGTGTATGTGGAAATCCTACGATTTGTGTGCACACAAAATTATTGGGATTTATCAAACTGGCGTACACAACACATACGCATGCTTCCATGGCTAAATCAGACCCATACTATGCTTCTGCGTACGTGAACTAGCTTACGGCCTCCGCCCAAAGAACGCCTACAATTACCCATAGAAGGTAGCCAAATTAGCCCTATTGACTATGTAATTTCAGTAGATACACGAAGCCAGGTGAAGACCGGTCAGAAAAATACATTTCCCATAATGTGAACTTCAAATAATATTATCTGATATAGAATCTAAAAACTTGTCATTTTTCGAAACGTATCAAGTAGCCTGACAAGAAGTCATAAATATTCCGCATTGCAAGACGTGGCTGTCTTCACCCTAACCCTAACAAAATAAAGAGGTCAGGGATTAGTCAAGGTGGACGCGAGGGAGCGATTTGCTGCACTCCTAATCAGTGTCCAAACTACAGGAGGTGGGTTAGGGTTAGGGTTACAGATATTTTTCCCATTGACTAGCAAATCGCTGGTATCATTGGGGAGATCTGAGTGGAAAAGTCCTAGATGGGGTCACCAACATGTTGCTGTGGTTGTGTTGCAGTAAATGATAATTTGCCATTAGGTTAATCATAACATTTCAACTTCACATTCAAGAAACATATCAATACAGACATAAAATCAAAGGGAATTGGTCAAGACCTGTTCAAGTCATGTGGGCCTAGGACTTAGCTGTTATTTTCGTTACAGAACAAGTACCTGCAGTGGCATACCAGAGTGGGGTTGCGTGGTTCTGAAGTTCGGTAGCGTTCCGTATGGTTTCCACAGAGGACTGTACCGGGTCGTGGCGGTACAGCCGTGGCCGTCTTGCAAACGCAAGATCTGTTAAAAGAAACAGTAGCCTAAAGAATATAGCCAAGAAAGTATATAGCATTTCAGAAGTTTTATAGAAGATCAATGGCTCTTGGAAAGTCATTGTGTTAATATGATTGTTAAATTTTAGTGGAATGCTTTTTCATTTAGTGCTGCATAGCAATAGCCTATTACTTTTTTGAGTACGACTGTTGGCTGTTTTATTCGATTTATGGTGAATAAGCGTACCTATTTTATGTTATGTAAAATGTTGTATAAGACAAACATTGATATTTTCAAAATCACTTTGTATGTTGGCAACTAAATGCCATTGTTGTTTAAAAAGTACATATGATTGATTATTTTTTGCTGTTAAACAAATTTGGAGTTATTGAATTGAATGTTGGCCTACCAATAAATCATTTTTAGAAATTGTCTCACTGTTTACATGAGAAGTTTATTATTAAAAGCATGTAGTCAATAATCAGAATCCATGTAATTTTTTAGAGCATCTTATGAGCCTAGTACAATATAGTACTGCCATAGTTGCAGTACAACAAATGTATAGTTGAATTTGTTATAGATGGGGATATCAAGTATAATTACGGTGACATTTAAAATAATTTCTAGTTCAACGCCTCATCAGCTTCTACAAATCAAACGTATTGTCCAGTTAGTGAGGGATATGTGTGTCGGATGGTGGTAACCACACAGGATGGCAGAACTTTACGGTCTCCTTTCTGTAGCCTTTCTCCTTTCAAAGACCACTCCAACACAGTCCTGTATGCAATAAGCCTGTATTGACTGAGACAAGATGAAAAAATGTTACACATTTTATAAAGTTTAACTTGTAACACTTAATTCTACTACTGACATACCAGGTAGTTAGATATACAGGTCAATTGACTTTTGTAAAAGCAACCTAAGTGGTTCAGTAAAGGAAATCAGATACATCTGGTGTCTACTATTGTCTGATTAGCTTTGTTGACATCAATTGAATAGAAAAGCTTTGCTTTGAGCTAAAGCCTCCGAGTCCACGTTTGTGCACAAAAAACAATGGACTTTAGGTTTACATCCAAGGGGTTTAGCAGATTAGCTCAGTATAGATACTGTACACATGATTGAATGAACAGAGATAAGTCTGTTTTTGCATTGTTGCTCATCATACTTACGATGATGTACAGCATGCTTAAACAGTGCAGTTAGGATGTACAATTACATTATGAAACTTAGAAACATAGTTGCCAAAAAATACATTTATCAGATAAATGCCTGTATAGCAAAATAGCTTGCTGCTTGAGTCGAAGCAGAAAGGTAGCACTTTTAACTATAAACAGATCATCTGATCACAAGACATTGGGTATGGACTCAACTACATAAAAAACCTACAGTTGACATGAGACATTCTAAAACTTTTTTTTCTTTTTAGGCTTAATAATATAAAGCACTTTGAATTGCCCCGTGTATGAAATGTGCTATTCAAATAAATAGCCTTGCCTTACACACTTGTTTGCTAAAGTTAGTTAGCTACTTACTATTTTGAGAGCAGGCCACTAGGTCCCTCGGGCCTAGGACGTCGTTTCCAGTTTATTTTTGGAATGTAAAAAGTCTCCAGCACCCCAAGACTTATGAGGGGGACGAAATCCGGATGGTCAACCACACATCTTGGAATGAGTTTAGCTTCAAGGACTGGGCCATTCATGGGCCATCCGACTTTGGCATCAATAGTTCCCACTTGTTGAAACAATAGCATTCTGTTTCAGTTGGCATTAGATTGCATGAGCCACAACCACACCACCAACCTCTGGATATTCTGGGAAAGGGTTGGGGATTAACTGGTTCACTATTGCCCCCCTCCTCAGCTGCTGTCCAAGCCTACTTCTGTGAATTTGTCCTCTGTATTCTGGTTCAAACAAGTAAGGCTCTATCCTCTGAAAAAAGTCTTCTCCCTGGTCCTATTCAGACATGATACATATGTCTTTTCCTTTCTCTCTCAAGCAAATAAAGTTTGACTGTCTGAGGTGAATATCATCGACAAAATAGGTAACTTGCTTTCTAGCTAGCGAATACTTACTTCTGTTTACTGTACTGTGACGTATACACTTTCTCTTCCAGAAAGAATGCGTGGATTGATATGATTGTGAACCAAACTGACCGGTAAACACAGGAAGTACCAGTTTATTTGAAATTAGATTTCTGTTACGAAAATTAAAACTTTAATTTGGGGAATACAACATTGTCATTTTCTTGGAGGTACACAACACCACTAGTCTTGCTTTGTAGTGTTTTGGAGTAGTTTTCCAATTGCAATGCCGCTTTGTTATAGTGGGACGCACTCCATTCATGAATTTGGACGATGCTAATGATGCTTATTACAGACGGGGACTGAGCTGAATACTGGATTGTTTTTAAATATGACTATGTGCCTTCAGGAACAACTCAGGGTAAGTGGACTTTTACCCAAATATGAATTTTGGCCAAACTGTCTCTTTAAATATAATTGTTCAATCACTCCGAGATGGGTCAGAGTGATTAAGATTCAGATAGACGAGAAACAGATTTTGGAACTGTCTGTCTGCTCTTCTGTCTCTACTGTTTGTCTCCCGTCTCTCTTGCCTGTCTGTCTAATTGTCTGTCTCTATTCTTTCTTTCTTTGTCTGTCTGCTTGTCTGTCTCTACTGTCTGTCTCTCATCTCTTTTGCATGTCTGCTTGTTTGTCACTACTATCTGTCTCGTCTCTCTTGTCTGTCAGTCTGCTTTTTGGTCACCACTATCTGTTTATGCTCTCTCTTGTGTCTGTCTGCTGTCCCTCTTGTTTGTTTGTCTGCTTGTCTGTCTTTCATCTTTCTTGTCTGTCTGTCTGCTTGTATGTCTCTACAGTCTGTCGCTCATCTCTCTTGTCTGTCTGCTTGTCTGTCTCTACTGTCTGTCTTTTGTTTTTCTTGCCTGTCTATCTGCTTTTTGGGCTCTACTGTCAGTCTCTGCCTGTCTGCTGTCCCTCTTGTTTGTCTGTCTGCTTGTCTGTCTCTACTTCTGGTCTGCTTGTCTGTCTCTACTGTCTGTCTCCTGTCTCTCCTGTCTGTCTGTCTGCTTGTCAGTCCCTATTTTCTGTCTCTTGTCTCTCTTTGTTTTTCTGCTTATCTCTCTCATGTCTGTCTGTCTGTTTGACTGTCTCTACTGTCTGTCTCTCATGTCTCCTGCCTGTCTATCTGATTGTCGGTCTCTCATCTCTCTTGTCTGTCTGCTTGTCTGTCTTCACTGTTTCTGTCTTGTTTCTCTTGTTTGTCTGTCTGCTTGGCTGTCTCTAGTGTCTGTCTCTCATCTCTAGTGAATGTCTGCATGTTTTTCTCTAGTGTCTTTCTCTCCTCTCTCTTGTCTGTCTGCTGTCCGTGTTGTTTGTCTTTTGGCTTATATGTCTTTCCTGTCTGTCTGTCTGTCTGCTTGACTGTCTCTAGTGTCTGTCTCTCGCCTCTCCCGTTTGTCGGTCTGCTTGTCTGTCTCTACTCTCTGTCTCTCATCTCTCATATCTGTCTGTCTGCTTGTCTTTCTCTACTGTCTGTCTCTTGTTTCTCTTGTTTTTCTGTCTGCTTGTTTGTCTCTACTGTCTGTCTACTCTTTGTCTCTTGTCTGTCTGTCTGCTTGTCAGTCTCTACTGTCTGTCTCATCTCTTTTATCTCTCTGTCTGCGTGCCTCTCTACTGTCTATCTCTCGTCTCTCTTGTTTGTCTGTCTGCTTGTCTGTCTCTACTGTTTGTCTTTGATCGCTCTTCTCTGTCTCTACTGTCTGTCTTTGATCGCTCTTCTCTGTCTGTGTGCTTGTCTGTCTTTACTGTCTGCCTCTAATCTCTCTTGTCTGTCTGTCTCCTTGTCTGTCTCTACTATTTGTCGCTCATCTCTCTTGTCTTTCTATCTGCTTGTCTGTCTCTACTGTGTGTCTCTCGTCTCTTTTGTCTGCCTGTCTGCTTGTCTGTCTCAACTGTCTGTTTCTCATCTCTATTGTTTGTCTGTCTCTCATCTCTCTTGTTTGTCTGTCTGCTTGTCTGTCTCTCGTGTATGTCTCTCATCTCTCTTGTCTCTTTTTCTGCTTTTTGGTCAATACTGTCTGTCTGGCTGCTCTTCCTCTTGTCTGCTTGTCTGTCTCCCGTCTCTCGTGTCTGTCTGTCTGCTTGTCAGTCCCTATTTTCTGTCTCTTGTCTCCTGTTTGTTTTTCTGCTTATCTCTCTCTTCTGTCTGTCTGTCTGCTTGACTGACTCCACTGCCTGTCTCTCATGTCTCCTGCCTGTCTATCTGATTGTCTGTCTCTCATCTCTCTTGTCTGTCTTTCTGGCTATCTGTCTCTTCTTTCTTGTCTGTCTCTCGTCTCTCCTGCCTGTCTATCTGCTTGTCTGTCTTCACTGTTTCTGTCTTGTTTCTCTTGTTTGTTTGTCTGCTTGTTTGTCTCTACTGTCTGTCTCTCATCTCTAGTGTCTGTCTGTCTGCATGTCTGTCTCTAGTGTCTTTCTCTCCTCTCTCGTCTGTCTGCTGTCCGTGTTGTTTGTCTTTTGGCTTATCTGTCTTTCCTGTCTGTCTGTCTGTCTGCTTGTCTGTCTCTACTGTCTGTCTCTCGTCTCTCTTGTCCATCTGTCAATCTGCTTGTCTGTCTCTACTGTCTGTCTCTTGTCTCTCTTGTTTTTATGTCTGCTTGTCTGTCTCTACTGTCTGTCCACTCTTTGTCTCGTCTGTCTGCTTGTCAGTCTCTACTGTCAGTCTCATCTCTTTTATCTCTCTGTCTGCTTGCCTGTCTCGACTGTCTGTCTTTGATCACTCTTCTCTGTCTGTCTGTTTGTCTGTCTCTACTGTCTCTCTTCTCTGTCTCTCGTGTATGTCTCTCATCTCTCTTTTTCTGCTTTTTGGTCTCTACTGTCTGTCTGCCTGCTCTTCCTCTTGTCTGCTTGTCTGTCTCTATTGTCTGTCTCTTGTCTCTCCTGCCTGTCTATCTGCTTGTCTGTCTCTACTGTTCGTGTTTTGTCTCTTTTGTCTATATGTCTGTGTTTTGTTCAAATGGTTGTTCTTTATTTTAACCCATACCTGTGGCTTGTAACAGGAAATATTTTGGGGAGGCAATTGGTCTGTACTTTGCCTGGATGGGAGTGTATACCCGTATGCTGGTCCCTCCATCTGCACTTGGGCTGGCTGTGTTCATCTACGGGATCCTCACTGTTGACACCAATGTGCCCAGGTACGCGCACAAACACACCCACCCTCATGCGCACAAATACACCCACCCTCATGCGCACAAACACACCCACCCACATGTACACAAACACACCCACCCACATGTGCAAAAACACACCCACCCTCATGCGCACACACACATTAACAGATGTCAGCTCTCAGGAAGTCACACTCTCAGGAAGTAACGCTCTCAGGAAGTCACGTTCTGTCAAAGCTTGTGACTGTGTAATTAGGCTGCTTGTGACTGTGTAATTAGGTGTAAGTAGGCTGGTATCTTTTTGGTGTTTTTCAGCTGGGTACTTTGTGATAACTGCAGATACAAATTAGATTTGATTAAGTGATGAGTTGCTTTTTCCAGTCCAACCCTTAACTGGGCTTCATTTTCCAATGACCACTTGCAGTTCCAATTACCATGAATTACTTTGGGTGTTTTTGGAATGTGCCTATGATAATTGTTTATGTGTGTTTCAGCCAGGAGACATGTAATGACAGTCTTAACTTCACCATGTGTCCACTGTGTGATGCTGTCTGTGACTACTGGAAGCTGAGTTCTGTGTGTTCGTTAACTCGAGCATCCTACCTGTTTGACAACGGAGCAACTACCCTTTTTGCGATCTTCATGTCTCTATGGGGTACATATAACCATCTAAAAGCCCTTACCTACCTCCTAAGTGTCCCTTCACTGCATATAACACTACTAGCAACCTGTTCATGTGTGTTTGTATGGTTTAATGTTTGTTTGTTTGTGTGTTTGTGCATGTGTGGGTGTGCATGTGTGTGTTCATGCATGTGTTTGTAGCTGCTTTTTTTCTGGAGCACTGGAAGAGGAGGCAGATGTGTCTGAAACACGCCTGGGATCTGATCAGCTTAGAAGACGAGGAGGTAGGTACACTCAGAGACATTAACAAACACACGCACACAAACTCACACATGATGTGTTAATACACTGCAAAAAATATTGCCAATGGAACAAGACAATTTAACTATTTTTGAGGAGATATTTGCTTGAAATAAGTGAAATAATCTACCAATGAAACAAGACAAATTACACGATATTCAAGGCTTGTTTTCTAAAAACAAGCTGTATAATCTAGCTTGTTAAGAAAAATGTGCCTTATTTTAAGGATGGTTAGATTTTTTTTACCTGAAAACAAGTTAAATATACTTGATAAGACAGATATTTTTTTGCAGTGTATTACTATTCATGACCTAGCTCACACAGACAAGACTCTGACACACTGCCAGACAACATGTCAAATGGGAGTTCACGCTTCAGGGTCTAATACAGAAATAATCTATCTGAATTATGACCCGCTTCAGGGTCTAATACAGAAATAATCTATCTGAATTATGACCCACTTCAGTGTCTAATACAGAAATAATCTATCTGAATTATGACCCGCTTCAGTGTCTAATACAGAAATAATCTATCTGAATTATGACCCGCTTCAGTGTCTAATACAGAAATAATATAGCTGAATTATGACCTGCTTCAGGGTCTAATAAAGCACTGATCTGACTGAATTATGACCCGCTTCAGGGGCTAATACAGAAATAATCTATCTGAATTATGACCCGCTTCAGGGTCAAATAAAGCACTTATCTAACTGAATTATGACCCGCTTCAGGGTCTAATACAGAAATAATCTAACTGAATTATGACACGCTTCAGTGTCTAATACAGAAATAATCTATCTGAATTATGACCCGCTTCAGGGTCTAATACAGAAATAATATAGCTGAATTATGACCCACTTCAGGGTTTAATCCAGAAATAATCGAACTGAATTATGACCCGCTTCAGGGTCAAATAAAGCCCTTATCTATCTGAATTATGACCCACTTCAGGGTCAGATAAAGAACTTGTCTATCTGACTAAAGCTCAGGTTCAGTTAACTGGCTGGATAAAGACATTCTACAGCTAACTAGCTCGATAAAGGCCTGTCAGCCCTACTGTATACTGTGAACTCTTGAATGACAGTTTACATGATCACATCCGAGTTTATTTGTAAGTGTACTTGCCCAAGCAAGGGAGGGTGAAGATCATAGTAACAAACCTGACTACAGAGTTTACGAACTAGCTACAGAGCTCATGCAGAGTCTGAATAATTAAGGTACAGTCTGACACAATAGTTAAATCGACACTTCCAGAAGACTGGTCACCCCTCCGAGCCTGGTTCCTCTCGAGGTTTCTTCCTAAATTTCAGCCTCTCTTATGGAGTTTTTCCTAGCCACTGGGCTTCTACACCGTTGCTGCTTGCTCCTTGGGGTTTCAGGCTGTGTGTTTTGTTTTGTAAAAGCACTATGTGACAACTGCTGATGTAAAAAGGGCTTTATAAATAAATAGCCACCAGTGTTAGATACGTGACTACAGTTTGCATTGAATTGTGCGTGATGTCAACCCTGCAAGGGAGCAATGTTGTTTACTCGTCCCCTCAAGCTTAATCAAGGGCGAAAGGGGCATCTTTTGTGAAATGCACCTCCACATAAGGTGGCAATTAAACTACTTTGTTTCAATCGATCGGGATTGCCTCAAGGGAAAAGAGACAATTAATGGGAAAAAAGGTAACACATTTTTTTACTATCTTCTTTCTCCATTTTTGAGTCTAGAACATTTATACAGTCTCCCAAAATTAATGTTATCCACTTGAATACACCTTCAATCAGTAAACCATGTAATCTTCATGGTAACCAGAGATGCTTTCTTACCTGCACAACTTCAAATTACCACAAAACACTTAAAAGATTGCATTTTTGATGGCTTAAACAATTCTTTTAGGAAAGGGATTTTGTTCCATTAAAACGTAATGGGTTCTATGTAACTAAAATGTAAGGGGTTCTATGCAACTACACTCTGGGCTCAATATACTTATTAACTAAGAGCATGAATGCAATAGCTGATTCAGAAAAACTTAGAATGTATGTTGCTTTTATCATTTGCTAGTAGATATGCTAATGTTGTAATCTTTCTCTGGTAGATATGTTAATATTTTCTATTTTTTCTCAAATGGACATGTTAATTTTATCTTTATCTGGTAGAGATGTTAGTGTTGTTATCTTTCTCTGGTAGAAATTTTAATGTTGTTATCTTTCCCTGCTTTCTGAAGGATCGAGTGCAGGTAGGAGTACTTCTCTTAGGCTGTTGTTTTTCACCTTGATAGTATTGTGCTAGTATTGTGCAGTTTGACTATTACACATGTATTGGGGTTGACAGTGTTGTGCCATTATGAAGTGGTGTTAGCACATGTCCAGATCTGCAAAGCAATGTTCTACAATTGTCCTTGTCCATCTGGTCATGGTTCTGACCTGGATTATGTTTTCTAGACTCTGGACACACACCACATGCATTTATTAATTACTACCATTTGTATTCCTAAAATGTTCATCCGGCACAGCCAGAAAATGACTGGTCACCCCTCCGAGCCTGGTTCCTCTTGTTTCTTCCTTAGTTTCAACCCTTTTAGGGAGTTTTTCCCAACCACTGTGCATTAACACTGTTGTTGCTTGGTCCTTGGGGTTTCAGGCTGGGTGTTGTGATGTAAAAACTGCTGATGTAAAAACAGATTTAGAAATAAATTTGATCAATTGATCTAGAATATTTTTTTTATTTTGATGTCCACCAGTGAGGACATTGTAGAACATCGATGAACAGTACAAGTACAGTACAACAAAATGCAGTTAGCATCGAACTAGAAGTGCAAATAGAGGGCAAATAGAGTATTAAGTATATGTATATTACAAGTGGAATGTGCAGATGTGCAATGAAGGCAAATGCAGTGCAAATGGCAATACTAAATGTGCAATGAAGGGAAATAGAGGAGGGCAGAAAGTATTAGGTATAGTGTATGTTACAAGTGGGATAATAGTTGTTCGGTACAAATGGCAATTTCTAAATGGATGTGCAACGAGGCAGATAAAGGAGTAATGTAGTAGGGCAGCATGAGCAACCGGGATGCAGAGATAGCAGCACTAAGGTCCCTGAGGTAGATGTGTGTGTAACAACTGTATATATATATATTTTTTTTTTTTATAGAATTGCCAGCACAGTGGTAATTCTAAATGTGCAAAGAGGCAAATTGAATGCATGTGCCACTGAAATGCAGGGATAGCAGCGTTGAGGTTCCTGAGGTAGACACGTACCTGTAACAACTGAGAAACTTCCATTATCAGGCTTGCAAGGCAGTGTCAGAGTAGTACAAGGGAGTAGTGCAACAAGGTCCTGAGAGGTGGGGGGTATGGTAAGTGATGGGTCACAGAGTTCAGAGTTCTCTGGGTCACAGAGTTCAACAGGGTTACAGTGGTTGGGAAGAAACTGTTCCTGAGCCTGCTGGTGCGGGAACAAAGAGACCTGTACTGCCTGCCTGATGGGAGGAGGGCAAACAGTTTGTGGCATGGATGTGAAGGGTCCCTGATGATCCCGCGCACCCTGCGCAGACACCGCTTGTGCTGGAGGTCTGCGATGGCAGGAAGCTGGGCACCAGTGATGTGCTAGGTGGTTTTCACCACCCTTTGCAGGGCGTTCTGGTCAGGTATGCAGCAGCTGCTAAACCACACTGTGGCGCAGTTTGTCCGAATGTGAGTGGTAAAATTGTGCAGCAGTAAAATTTCACAAGGATCTTTGAGGACAGACGGGCCTTCTTCAGCCTGTTCAGGAAGTACAGGCGCTACTGCACCTTTTTGACCAGAGCTGAGGTGTTGAGGGACCAGGAAAAGTCCTCGGAGATGTGGACACCCAGGAATTTGAAGCTGGACACGCTCCACCTCAGTGCCATCAATGAGAACTGGGTTGGTGATTGCAGCCTTTAGACTTTCTGTAATCCACAATGAGTTCCTTGGTTTTCTTTGCATTGAGGGTCAGGTTGTTGTCAGCACACCATGCCGCCAGGTGCATGACCTCTTCCCTGTGGGCTGACTTGTCGTTGTCACTAATCAGATCTACCACCGTGGTGTCGTCTGCGATCTTGACGATGGTGTTGGGGACTGTATAAAGGAAGACAGCCGTGGGTGAAGAGGGAGTACAGGAGGAGGCTCAGCACACAGCCTTGTGGAACACCAGTGTTCAGGATCAGGGTAGAGGAGGTAAAGTTGTCTATCCTGACAGACTGGGGTCTGTTGGTTAGGAAGTCCAGAGTCTAGTTGCAGAGAGACAGGCTGATCCCCAGGTCATGGAGTTTGTTGACCAGCCTAGAGGGGATGACTGTTGAATGCTGAGCTAAAGT
The DNA here is from genome assembly GCA_016801175.1 of Esox masquinongy. Taxonomy (NCBI): domain Eukaryota; kingdom Metazoa; phylum Chordata; class Actinopteri; order Esociformes; family Esocidae; genus Esox; species Esox masquinongy. The sequence goes on along the minus strand of JACXGI010014864.1, from coordinate 5,026 downwards.
CTATGAACATCATTCTCACATAGGTGTTGGTTTTGTCCAGGTGGGTCAGGGCAGAATGTAGAGCTGTGGAGATGGTGTCCTCTGTAGACCTGTTTGACTGGAAGGCAAACTGGTAGGGATCCAGTGTTAGGGGGAGGCAGGACTTAAGGTGGGCCAGAACTAGTCTTTTGAAGCACTTCATGATTGTGGGGGTGAGTGCGAAGTCATTCAGGCTAGATGCGGTCGACTGTTTCGGCACTGGCACAATGTTTGCGGTCATGAAGCACATTGGGACATCCGCCTGGGCCAGTGACAGGTTGAAAATGTCAGTAAAGACCTCGGCCAGCTGCCCAGCACATGCTCTGACAACACGCCCGGGGACGCCATCAGGACCAGCAGCCTTGTGTGCATTCACCCTGCTCAGTGCAGACCACACATCTGTGGTGGACAGTCTGGGGGGGGAGATCTGGGGGGAGTTCAGCTTTAATGGCTGGGTCTTTGTTGTCCCTGTTGAAGTGTGCATACAACCTGTTTAACTTGTCGGTGAAGGAGATGTCGCTGGCTGTGGGGGTAGGGTTCTTTAGCTGGTAGTCAGTGATGGCTTGGATGCCCTGCCACATGCCTCAGGGTTCAGAGTTGTTTTTGAAGTGCTCCTCAATCTGCAGTTTGTGGTCATTTTTAGCCACCTTGATGCCCCTTTTCAGGTTGGCCCTGGATGAGCTGTAGGCCTCGGCATCGCTGGATCTGAAAGCAGCATCACGTGCCTTTAGCAGTTGTCAGACCTCTCTGTTCATCCAAGGTTTCTGGTCGGGGAAGGTCTTTATTAGTTTATGGGTGGTGACATTGTTGGTGCAGATTTTGATGTAAACCAGAACGGAGGAAGCATATTTTTCCATGTCCGTATGGGAGTCAAGGGTGGCTTTAGTGGCAAATAAACTCCAGTCTGTGTGTTGAAACTGGTGCTGTAGTAGTGAGTCTGACCCTTCTGGCCACACGTTGACTGTCCTCACTGATGGTTTCACACATTTAATGAGGGGTAAATACTTGGGGAGTAGGAATAGTGAGAGATGGTCAGATTGACCCAGGTGGGCGAGGGGAATGCCTTTGTAAGCCTCTGGAATGTTTGTGTACACCTGGTCTAGTCTATTGTCTCCTCTGGTGGGGCAGGAGACATTTTGGTGGAATTTGGGAAAAACTGTTTTCAGATTTGAATGGTTGAAATCCCCTGCAACCGGTTGTTCCATCTGCTGTTTGCTAATGGCAGCCAGGCGTTCTTTCATTGCTAGTTTAGCACTAGCATCCGCGGGTATGTAGACTGCAATAACAACAATGGATGTAAACGTCCGAGGCAAGTTAAAAGGTCTGCATCCAATCATCAGGTATTCCAGGTTGGTTGAGCAATTTACTCAAAGATACAGCATGTGAGTGTAGTGATGGCCAAACGAGGCTTCATTAGCATTATTTTAGCAGCAGGATATTATGCCGGCAGCACTCAGATTTTCTTTTTCAAAATAAAAGCCATCATTGACAATTTACAAGACAATATCGTTAACATTCTAGTCTGTAAAAAAGAACAGATAAGTACAACATTGGAACGGACATTAAACATAAAATGTACTGACTACATTGTTAACTATATTGCCTTAGATATTTCAATAATGGCTTTTATTTTGAAAAATAAAATCTGAGTTAGCATTGCTAGCATAATATCCTGCTGCTAGAAGAACAGTAATGAAGCCTCAAATGGCCATCACTATGTGAGTGTGTGTGTATGTGTCTCTACTCAGTGTATCTGTTTTTGTCTCAGGACATTCCCAGGCCAGCGTATGATGCAATCCTTCAGGAGAAGAGAAGCAGTAAGAAGAGAGGAGAAAAACGGAAGACTGAGGTATTTTCCTTCCTCATCCTAAAATTTTATTTGGTGTTAAGAAAAAGTGAGGTAATCAACTTCTTCGTCTTAAAATTTGATTTGTGCATTTGAGGAAGACTGAGGTATCTAAATTCCTTATTTTCAGAGAGTATTTGTATGAGGAAGTGTGAGGAATTTATATTCATCATTCTCAAATTTGATTTGTATTTTGTGTTTGAGGAAGAGTGAGGTATTTAACTTTATCTTCAAATTAGACTTGTGTGTTTGAGGAAGACAGAGGTATATTCCTTATTCTCAAAGTTTAGTTATTTGAAGATGTGTGAGGAAATTAAATTCCTCATCCTCAAATTATGTTTATGTGTTTGATGAAGACTGAGGTATTTTAATTTATTGTTCTCAAATGTGATATGAGTGTTAGAGGAATAATATTTCTGATTGAAATTGTAATCTTATGTAAAGTAGATTTCAAAGTAGATTTGTGTGTTTGAGGAAGACTGAGGTATTTCACTTCCCCATGAGTTCTAGTACACAAGTGTTTATTGTAAAAGGTTACTGTGAAAGATTATTGACTCCTAAAGGACACTCCATTAATGTGCAAGTGCTTGTGTGTCTGTGTGCATTAACTGCAGCTGGATGGAGGGGGTGATGGTGAAGGTGAGGAAGGGGAGAAGGACACAATGCTCTCAGAGGTAAAATTCAGGGATGAAGAGAATGTGTAGTTCTTGGACATTAAACTAGTTTACCTCTCTACATTTTGAGAAGTTAATAAATCACATATGAATTATACCATTAAGTATGATTTCCACTGTACTTCCTGTGAGATGTGAATCAGAGGATGTCTCTATCACGGTCGAAGGCAGGCAGGACACGAGGAATAGAGCGAGTATCGGGAAACATCCTTATTTATAACACACCAAAATAACAAAAGGAGAGGCAAACCACTAACTGCGGCACAACACAACTGGCACAAACAATGATCCACAAACTGAATGACTGAAAGGGCAGCTTAAATAGGGTCCCCAATTAGAGGCAATCTGGGGCAGTTGCCTCTAATTGGGGACAATCAAAAAGGCAGCGTAGAGATGCCTAGAGGCACTTCTGCGGTCAGGCCCTGACTGTGGCCCCCAGGCACATAGAGATGCCTAGAGGCCCCCAGCCAGGACCAGACAGTCTCGATCTTTGACCAAGTCTGCAAGGTTAAAATCCTGATTGGCGCAATATTGGGAGGATAGAAAAATGGGTAAAAAAATGTAATATACTTATAATTATGTCATCATATGGCTTGGTGGAGCTTCATGCGTTTGAAAGCGTAGGGATGTGTGTGAATGCATATCAAAGTGAATACAGTAGAGCATCTACTACATGACTAAAATGTAAAATATACTGTCAAATCTTATAGTAAACCCATACTACTCAACTGAAGATGAAGCTGCAAATGCAGATGCATACAGACAGAAGTAAGCAAGAATGTGTATGGTGTGCCTGAGTGATGTGGGAAACCGGAGGGAGTGCACACCTGGTATTAACTTCCTGGTTGTTATGTATTGTCCATTCTGATTACATAGCTAATTGTAGTCATTGCATCAAACCGAGAGAAACTTTAAGCTACGTAGGCAGTGTGGACATGGATGTCTTTAGCAAATTACTGCACAATCAAATATTTTGCAACTTGTTTTGAAAATGGAATATACTACCAAGGCCACAAAAATAATTGAAAAAGGAGTATGCTCACGGCATATGCTAATTAACAATGCTGAGCAATGAACAATGGAAATAAAAAAAAGGAGAGGAGTAGAGACTGACTAAACACCAATCCACATACATACGCAAATATAAAGACTTAGAAACACACGCAAATCAAGATAACCTGTCAGTGAGATTCAAAGTTTAAATTAAGAGCTCATATTTGTCCCTAGTTGTGTGAGCTGTGTGAGTTCTGAATAAGTGTCTGGTGAGTGTGGTGTGTGCATATGTGGTGTATGTGTGAATGTGTTTGTTTGAATGTTTGAAGAGTGTTATGTAATGTTTGAAGATATTATGAATCTATTTAATCTAACTATAGGGTTAGGAGTGTGTGGTGTGGATGGTATTATGAATCTATTTAATCTAAATATAGGGTTAGGAGTGTGTGGTGTGGATGATATTATGAATCTATCAATCCTACAACAGTATCTATACATCCTATAAACGATGTAATAATGTATCTGCATGAGACAGCATCGGAGAGTTGGGATCAGTCATTATTCACAGGAGAGTTGGGATCAGTCATTATTCACAGGATAGTTGGGATCAGTCATTATTGGTAAGGGAGTTGGGATCAGCCATTATACAAAAAAGGAGGATTGTGATCAACCATCATTGGTTAGAGTGTTGGGATCAGCCATTATTGGTAGGTGAGTTGGGATCAGCCATTAATGGTAGGAAAGTTGGGATCAGCCATTAATGGTAGGAGAGTTGGGATCAGCCATTATTGGTAAGAGAGTTGGGATCAGCCTTTATTCACAGAAGAGTTGGGATTAGACATTATTGATAGGAGTTAGGATCAGCCATTATTGGTAGGAAAGATGGGATCAGCCATTATTCACAGGAGATTTGGGATCAGCCGTTATTGGTAGGAGAGTTGGGATCAGCCGTTATTGGTAGGAGAGTTGGGATCAGCCGTTATTGGTGGGAGAGTTGTGATCAGCCGTTATTGGTGGGAGAGTTGTGATCAGACATTATTGGTAGGAGATTTGTGATCAGACATTATTGGTAGGAGATTTGTGATCAGACATTACTGGCAGGAGATTTGTGATCAGCCATTATTGGTAGGAGAGTTGTGATCAGCCATTATTGGTAGATTTGTGATTAACCATTGTTGGTAGGAGAGTTGGGATCAGCCGTTATTCACAGGAGAGTTGGGATCAGACATTATTCACAAGACTGTTGTGATCAGCCATTACTGGTAGGAGAGATGGGATCAAACATTATTGGTAGAATACTTGTGATCAGCCATTTTTGCTAGGAGTGTTGGGATCAGACATTATTGGTAGGAGAGATGGGATCAGCTATTATTGGTAGGAGAGGTGGGATCAGCTATTATTCACAAGAGAATTGCGATCAGCCATTATTGGTAGGAGAGTTGGGATCAGCCATTATTGGTAGGAGAGGTGGGATCAGCCATTATTGGTAGGAGAG
>JACXGI010014863.1:0-18231 GCA_016801175.1 Esox masquinongy | reverse complement strand
CATCTCTGGGTTGTGGCCCATGTTAACACTGCATCTCTGGGTTGTGGCCCATGTTAACACTGCATCTCTGGGTTGTGGCCCATGTTAACACTGCATCTCTGGGTTGTGGCCCATGTTAACACTGCATCTCTGGGTTGTGGCCCATGTTAACACTGCATCTCTGGGTTGTGGCCCATGTTAACACTGCATCTCTGGGTTGGGGCCCACGTTAACACTGCATCTCTGCACTGCCCAATCACCTTTAGACTCATTGTCAGCATTGTTTCTGACCTCAGTTTTTCTGTATACTGAACAGCGTACGGTTATTTACACCACAGCTTAATGACTGACGATCCCAGAGCTGTTGCATTATGGTACATTTTACATTGGGATGAAAGTAAACCTGCACCTCTGCTCTGCCGTTCCACCTCTGTTCTGCAGTGTTTTCCTTTGTTCATGAAACTGTTCCGCTGCTGTTCTGCCATTGTTTCCCTCTTTTATGATACTGTTCCACCTCTGTTCTGCTGTGTTTTCCTTCTTTGTGACACTGTTCCACCTCTGTTCTGCCCTGTTTTCCTTCCTTCATGACACTGTTCCACCTCTGTTCTGCCCTGTTTTCCTTCCTTCATGACACTGTTCCACCTCTGTTCTGACATGTTTTCGTTCTTCATGACACTGTTCCACCTCTGTTTTGCCATCTTGTCCCTCGTCACCATCCCCCCGTCAGTCTCACATGTAGACACTGTACACCCCCTCTCCGTCAACCCACACCCAGATGTTAGACGAGAGGTCACTGGAGGACAGATGCATGTGGATATGAAGGGATATTACACACATACATAGGCACATGTATAACTTGGCTAGATTAATTGGGACATCCACACTGATACCCGTTAAATTATATTTTACCTAATCTGAACCTTAACTGAACCCCCAGAAAAACAAACCTTAACCATAAATCTTTAACCTGGGTGGTAACGTTTAAACTAATACTAACACTTAGGTCTTAATTGCTTTCATCGGGCAGGGAAAATGTCACGATTAATCACATTTTCCTGGTTTAACCACAGTTTAGGACATTTTTGTCCCCATATATAGTAAAACCTGTTTTCTCTCTCCCACACACACACACACACACACACCCACCCACACATATACATACACACACACACACACACAAATATACACACATGCGCACACATACACATGCACAAACACCTCGTACTGCTGCAAGTCAGGAGTCTATGAGTCATTCAGGAATGATTAAGGACCTAACTGATAATCCTCTGTTGAAACTCTGGTGCACCACTGGAACTGAGACTGCAGTTTCTCATCCGTGATGTGATAGTTGACCTGCACTTTTCTGTCAAAACAGAGAATGATATACGAAGAGTTGTTAAATTTACGTAAGGGCTTTCAGCTTTTACATTGGAGTGCTTACCAAGTCTACCACACAATCACCAACCATATGTCCTAAGACTTATGTTGTAAAATGAAAGAGATTCGCTATCTTAGAAACGAATCATACTATAAGAGGGGTGAGGCCCAAATTGTTTGTTCTTTTTAAAAAAATATTATTTCATGTATTATATTGCATTATATTTTCTATTATATAATGACTTGGTAAAATGTAGTGCTTATTCAACTTCAGGGTTTTTCCTGTATTAAAAACTCAAAGGCGACCGCCTTCCCCTAATCTGGCACCACCTCTGTGTCGGCATTGTAAACAATGATTTTGCGCTCATACATTGAATACCAGTGAAACACTGCAGCGAATGTGATGGTAGGAGGAAACTTCTTCTGTATTGGCAATGTTGCCAGGTGGGGAGGTGTTCTCCCCAATTGGGCATTTTTTAATGGGCTTGGGAAGTTTGAATTTTGTGGAGTCCGTGGGGGATTTTGTGGTTTAATGTCAAGAAAATCTGGCAACCTTGCATACAGGACCACATTGGTCCTGACATCACGGAGATGAGTAACCTCGGAAAAACAAGTGAATCCTAGTTTTCGTTTACACCCAAGCATGTCAACATTTTTCAATGAAACTTAACAATCCCTATACTACCTCCAATCCGCATAACATGTTTTAACATTTCAGATGACTTCTATTATCTGAAAATTATTGATTTTTTTAAAGAGTTTACAAGGCAAACAAAGATGAGTGGTGAAAAGACGATAAGATTAGGCTATGTACTGTATATTGTAAAAAATATAAAATAAACATATTTAAGTTACTAACAATGTAAATGTGTAATGAGGTAAATGAATGTGAAGACGCTGGATCAGTGCAAGTAGCAGGGCCGACTACAGCTGAAAGAAGTCGAAAGATGAAGATAAACGATGTGGCGTCAAGACGGGGGGGTGAATTATATTATATATTATATAATATATAATATCCATAAATTATATTATATATAATTTATGGATATTATATTATATATAATTTACGGATATTATATAAAGTATATCAGAGGGGTGTCTGGTAAAGCGGGGGTTGGGGTAACGCCTTGGCCTAATTTTGAGCCAGGAAATCCCCTGAACTTAGTGCAGCTTCTTAATTTTCTTTATTTTTCTCGAGGACAATGACAAATTGATTGTTCTTGGGTGGTCTGAAACACATTTTCTGCTATTCCTGTTTCGGTTGGGGCTAGCTTTAGTATTACCCTAAGCCATTGTAACGGGGCAAGGCACAGGGAACTGACATAGCGAACTGACACAGGGCCAGTATTCTGGGGCCTTGAGGGCATTTGCTGACAAAAAGTGGCAGAGGAAAGTTAAATGAACTGCAAAGATAAATGTCTAATACACAGGGTGAGGTACTGCCCCCCACTATACCTTCTTTCCTCTTCTGCCAAGAGCTGCTTTTCTGAGTTGTGGCCCGATTGCGAGCATGTGTACCTCGTCAGGGGGTGGCAGCCGAGCTGCATTCAAGGGCCACATTTTGCTGTCCTGGCCAGGTGATTCTCCCCGGGTTGTTGGCCTGACGCTGAAGCAGGAGAGTTTGCGTTCGCACCACGCAGTTTTCTCCCTGTTCTTTATGTTCCTTTAACAACTAAGAAAAAGTGAATTAATTAATGCAGATGTCTCTGTTCATAATCTGTACATCAAATGTCTCTAATTCCATCCTAAATGGGTTATTATGTTAGTAGGATCCCAGAGTTAATAAACAGTTCAAAGCACAACCTCCTAACTTATTTCTTGAAGCACTTGATGAACCTTCACTGGAGCATACTACCCTTTTAATGTTCTAAGCACTTTCTCTTGAGGTCTTTGCTGCCTGTTAAAAGATGAACTGGTGAAGGCTTGGTTTAATGCCCCTTCATACTCTTTATGACCTCCACAGGACCAGGGTATTCACAGCTATTTTTCCAAATAGAATCTGACAAATTATTCCTGGTTTTCCAGGCAGCAAGCCAATAGCACTGAAATGGAAAGCTACGGTATGAGCTATTTAGTTTAATAAGAGATGCTGCTTGTGTTGTTGGGTGTGGGAAACGCAGCTGTAACCCATCACAGAGATGTGTATGTCATGCCACACATACCACGGACCGCCTCGCTCTCATAGTAAACATGTTTATTTGTATTGGTAGGTCTGCCGGGACTGAAACATCCTTTTCTAAGATGGGGTGATGTATTTGGTTATTTCAGTAACAACTCAACAAACATTGGAGTGTGTTGAAATGATCCATAGCTTGAATGACTCAGGGGACTTTCTACTCTGTTCTAGGTTTATGGAAAAAGTAATGTGTCGAAATGAAGTAAATACTGTCAGTTTTTTTCCCCCCCATATCAAAAAGAGGCTTAGGTGGTAGAGTCTGGAGAATAATTGAGTCAGCATACATACATTTTGGCGTTTCAAAGAATCTTTCCATAATTATCATGCATTTCCTTGACTGATATACATTTCTCCATAGAGCTTTTTGCTATGCAAATCCTACTGCCATGGTTTCTGTGTAATTTTTTCATAGGACTGAGGACCGTTTTGATATCCTTTAAAAAATAAAAATCACACATCCAGAAATGAGCCCAATAATACATGGATAAAATATTGTATGTTTTGTGATAAACAATTATGGCCTATGCCTGGTACATATTTTCTGGTATGCTCTTACAATTAAGCATTATCTCCTGTGGCCAAACTGAAGCAGGTAGCAACATATTGGTTCATTTTATTTAGCTCAAAATGTGCATAAACATATTACATGTAATTTAGGCCCGACTTTTACAGTAAGCAAATCTCAGTGTCAACTGTTGAGGAGTTGAGGAGACAGCGTGAATCAGGCCTTCATGGTTGAATTCCTTCAAAGCGGGGTTTTTCCTTTAACTTGTGACCCGTCTGTATGTGTATATATATTTAATATCATTATTATTAATTACAATATATTTTTTTGCAAATATTTTCCTGAATTTTTTCAGTATGGTACTCTTCTAACATTGTTTTTACATGGTGGCGTTGACTTTGCTTTGGTGCATGGCCACATTTGAATGAGTGTCTCGTATTTTGGTGATGTGTTGGTTCCCCAAAAATATATTATAAAAATATAGAGATCTAATATCTTTATTAAAAACTTTACCTCTTTGTAGTCATTGGGGTTTAGGCTATACTGAGCGTATTGTTTCCATTCCCAAATTAACTTGTTTAATTGTTTTTCAATGGCTAAAACATCACTGACTATTTGAAATATCATGGTGGCCATGATTGTTGTGGCTCTCCAGAACACAGACAGGCCCTGATTGTGACAGCCATGATTGTTGTGGCTCTCCAGGCGGCTATAGCTAAAGCCATGTGTTCTCAGCCAGAGGCTGTTTCTGGCAGAGCCACAGGCTGTCTGGGGCTGATGAGGTTAACCATCTGGCATGATGCATTATTTAATGTTGCATATGCCGTGACAAGCTGGACCATGTGCTGTCACAGTTCCCAGTTCCCATAGGTGTACTGTGCTCATTCACTCAGTCAATGTATATCCCTGTGTGTTGTGTTTGTGGCCTGGATCCTAACTCCCTATTGAAATCAATGCTTGAATCATTCTAGTGAATGTGCTGTTAGGGTCATTCAAGATGCAGTGTTACATTTTCTGTACAGCCCTTATGTAACCGAGTGACGTGAGAGATTATAGCTTGAGATACTGTAGCTCTGATCTCAGTGGTCCTACACATTTATTATTAGGTTTATCTCTGTTCACAGAACCCTTACCCTATTTAAAAGTTGATGTACCGGTTGACAGTTTGATGACGCGTTCACTCAGTGGCAGTGTTCAGAAACAGTCATGTCGTAGTCTAGGAAATGGATCATGTCAACAGACTGAACCAGTCATCTCTTCCAGGAATCAGTGTCCCAAGTACCCATGTGTCTTCCTCTGAGCAGGAGAACAACAATATCTTGGTATCACCTTACCCATATGACCAAGACATGACCTCACGTTGTGTTACACATACACACGTTGAGGAATCAGCTGGTGCGTGTGTGCGTGTGTGCGTGTGTGTGCGTGTGCGTGCGTGCGTGCGTGCGTGCGTGCGTGCGTGTACGTACATACCTGGAAAGTAGACTTTAGGAGGAAATGACCAGACAATTGCAGATTACAATAGTTTCTACAGGAAATAGGCTTTTGGTAATGGCCCCTTTCACTGCTCTTAAACCACAATTTTTTTCTGTGTTTTCATTTAAGAAGCAACCACCAGTGATTTAACCCTTGTATTTTGGAAACACAAAACACTGGAGAGTTTGTTTTTGGTTTGCTGTTTTGTTCATCCTGATGTGACAGAATCCCATTTTCATTGGTCATGACATAATGACACTCCAGGACAACATGCTCATAGGCAGCTATACAGAAAACCGTCATCTTTCTGTTTTTAAGTATTATTGGCTACACAGCCATTTGTTCAAAAACGGAGAACATGCGTTTCTTAGAATTAATCCATTATTAGGTGTTGAAATATCTAACCCAGTGACCCCTGACACCTTCACAGGAAGTGCAGTTTGGCGATTCTGTAATGTTCTGTATAATTACTGGGTCACCCTGTGTTAACGTCACTCTCCATTCATACCGATCCGTTCCTTCTCTCCTCCGGGAAAGTGTTCAATGGAATTTGTTTAGAGAGCGACGCAAAGGGATGACGTCATCATTGATGACTAACAAATATGGATTATTCTAAGCACTGAGCGATGGAATGTGATCATATGTCTGTGGTGAATTTCAGATTTTCTCTCAGGAACATTTTGTTTGTAATATTAGTTGATTAATTTGTGTCCGGCTCTGTTCCTCCCAAATCATTTTTAGCATTCAGAAATGCTATGCTAGTATTGATATGTATAGTTGAATGCTAAAAATACCAACTGTGTACTGGTTATGTCTGTTTAAAACGATGTGGATGCATCTTTAAGCTCAGTGCTTTTTTGCCTTTTTACTTCTTGGAATAATGGATTGTGAAATATTCATGACTCAAGCTGTCTGTGTTGCCTTTGACTAGTCTCTAGTTCCGTGGGCATTAACCATGAAACCTGGAGGGCAGAAGGAGCTGTCCAGGCTTTGATTTTTCCTGAGGTCCATTACCACTACATCACATCTAATATTGATCTTGGTGATTAGTTGTTTATCTGAGCAGAGGGATTGTGTGAATTTTAAAGGTGAATTAGAATCACCGCAGTAGGAGTTCTGTGAATGAGCTGATGTACCATCAAATAAAAACTTGTCTCAAGCCAATCCTTGCTATTACTTTGTTTCACTGCAGACATACCATTAAGTAAAGAGCTTAAGACCTGCACATAGAACCCTTATGAATCACTCCAGTCTGTGGATTGAGTCTCCTTACATCTACTAATGTTTCATAGTTGCTTGAGCAACATGCCACCCGCTCCAATAACTCAGTGATTACTGTGGCATTTTGACTTGTTTTCATCCTGTACGTGTCAACACTGCTCTTTGCCTGATACTGCCGTGTTGTTTTCATTTGAATCAATAGGGACTTACTGTGAATTACTTATTCAACACTGTTTTAGTCGTGTGAGTGTGTGAGTGTGTGGGCCTGCATGCATATGTGAGTGTACATGCATATCAGTTTCATCATGTCTTAACAATTGCAGCCTGGCTTCAGTTGTTTGTTGTTCTTTGTATTGCAATACACTGCGGTCTTTCAACCAATGATGACATGTGGTTGCTAGTGGTTAAACAAGCTAGACACCCTAAGCCCTCTAATGTGAAAGCCTCCAACATATTTTACCAATGTTTCTATGTCTGTGTCTTTTGACAGAAAACTGCATCTATGACCTCACTACCTATTGAAGACCTGGGGGAACCGCTCCCTCCAAACTGGAAGTGCTACATTTCCCCACAAGGGCGGCAGTACTATGTCAACACCGCCAGCAAGGGTAAGAAATGACAGGGAGACTGTCAGGCATTTCTTACCTCAGGTACGCTGATTAATCTGAGTCCAGTGATGCTGAAAGTCGACGAGACTCAGTGCATCACTGCTACATAACCAGGGCCTCTGAGCTTTGGCAGCCTGCTGAGGCGTCTGGCTGGTACTGCTGAGCGGTGAGAGACATCACATGCTGGGAGAGGATATCTCCTCTACGCTCCATTGTTTCTGTTCTCACAATTGTCTGTCTCGCTCCCTACACGCAAGCCCACAAACGTTTCTTTTTCTATCCTGGTGGGGACCTGAGAATCCATGTTCCCCTAGCTTTAAACCCAACCTTAACTGCAGACCTAACCAGTGAAGCCTAAAACTAAAACTAAACCAAATTCAAACACTTTTGACAGCTGTTTCCCAAACCTAACCCCTAAACACAAAATCACATTTTCTCTATTGGGGACCAGCCCTGCCCAAAAAACCTTGTGGGGGCCAATTTGTCAGGTTTTACTAATTATAATTTTGGGGGTCCTGTGTCCCCACATGTTGACATACACCTGGATCAGAAACACACACGCGCGCTCACAAACACAGCCTGAGACAGCAACACGCCTCTGTTAAGCAGGACAGGGACAGTATTGATTTACTAACCTTGAGTGAACTCAGGAGGCGATGATGATGGTGTGAAATGCAGTGGAAGACCTCCTAGGGGATGTTACTTTAGTGTCATGGCCACTCACAGATGGAGCGGGGGAATTCATGAAAGACAGGCTGAGTTTTTTTTCATGCTGGTTATACTCTAAGAACGAAGCACGGGGGGGGGGGGGTTGTAGATGATTTAGATGTTGAGTTGTTTTCTTTATGATACCACTCTGTCTACATGAGCAAAAGTTATTTTGAGTAAGTTAATGTTCAGTGAATGATAGTTGCTATAAGGAAGATCAAAGACATTCTCAGCATTCATGTCTGGTATCATGGTTTCTACTATCTATCTGTCTGTGTTTGTGTGTAATCCTGGTTTTAATATCACAGTACATGTGTGGACCCAAAGTCCTCACAAAGATAGTTGGACATGACTGTTTGGACCCCAGACGTTTTAAGCCAGTCCTATCAGGGAAAAGGACTATTTGAAACTTGGGAGTTTGGTTAAGGGTAAAACATACAATTGGGGATTAAAATTTGGGTTAGTTTCAGGTTTAGTTATTAGGGGTTAGGTTTAGGCATTAGGGTTAGGTTAATCTTAGGCATAAAGGTTAGGCTATTGAAGTTAAGGTTAGGGATTGAGTTAAGAGTTAAGGTTAGGCTTAGCGTATGTGCTAAATAGGGGGCATCGGACTTGTGTAACGATAGTTCTATAAACTAAGATTGCAATCAGAGCGAAATGCTGTGGATTGGCGGGCATTCCTCCACAGACAAGCTTTGATCCACCGACCGGGGTTGGAAAAGTCTGAAACAGGGCACATGGTTACATTGATCTGCATTTAGCCTTGACTTCTAACTTAAGACTAACAAGCTCCACCAGAAACACAAGACCAACAAGTAGCTCCTTTACCCACTTCTCTTTCTTGTTTGATGAATGTCTCTTTGGCCGACGTGATAATCCGTAGCAAACACCTTCACTTTAATTTGTCGTTTATATACTGTTCCATCCCTCAGTTGATTCCACTGAATGTTTTACGTGTTTCTAATCTGGAGAATAAGCAACACTCAGATGATCATCTCTCTGATTTCACAAGGTTGCAGAGAGAAAAGAAGTAACATGATCCACTCTCTTGTTCTTGTAGTTATAGTGTATAATGATTATTCCAGATGAAACGTCGGAATTATTATTGTAGTCATGGAATATACTGTAGCGGTAAATCCATTTAAAATGTTGGCATTATTATTGTAGTTATGGTATATAAAGGTGATACCAGTTGAAGCATTGGGATTATTATTGTAATTACGGCATATAGCGTTTATTCAAATTAAAACTTCAGAATTATTGTAGTTATGGTATATAAGTCATTTCAGTTGGACATTCGAATTATTATAGTAGTTATGGTATATAATAGGGATGGGCACTGATAGTCGAATGTTCGAATACCCGAAATGTATTTAGTATTCAATTAACCCCCATTTTTTACGTACATGTAGTTTTTTGGTTGAAATAAATAGACTTGAATGTTATTTTTTAAAATACTTTTAAAATTCCAATCTTACTTTCTAAAATTCCAATTCCAAAAATGTTTACATATGACGATATACCATGACATTTTAAAGTATACCGTTTTAAGTCGTTTAAATAACATGCGCTCCTTCACATGTGTTTGTTGTTTACGTTCCTCAATCAAAGTGGTAGTAGTGTGGTCGGGCCCAGTCAGTCAGAATGACGCAATATATACTTCTTTGCCTGCTGTTAGCAAGTGGATGAAAGTCAACTAATTCAAGGGAATTGTTGGAATATATTTACTGAATTAATGTTACCTCCGGAAAAAAATATTTGGCTACAAAACGCTACGTAAAGTTCAGCTGTGGAATCAAAAGGCGGTTGAGAGTGCAGAAAACGATGAGTTAAGCTTAGCTAACTAGCTTCTCTAGACTCTTCCATCCAATAATCTCAATGTTGTGTGTTGATTAATATTGTCTTCTCGTTCTGTAGTTTTGCGTGTCAACCACACGGCTTCCTCCAAACACGCAGTCTCTTTTTTGTCACACCAATGGTCATTGAGCCAATGTTACATGAAAACAACACCCTGTCCTTCACTCGTCATGTAGTAGTGCTCATGTGGTATCGGTTGTTTTTAAAAACATGCATTTCAGTTAACCGAAACTATTCGAATAACAACACATACTATTCGGATAGTAAAATATGGTCCAATGCACATCCCTAGTATATAACAGTAATTTCAGTTGGAACATTGGAATTATTATTGTGGTTATGGTATATAACAGTCATTTCATTTGGACATTGGAATTATCATGGTGGTTATGTTATATGACAGTAATTTCAATTGGAACATTGGAATTGTTATTGAGGTTATGGTATATAAGTCATTTCAGTTGGACATTGGAATTATTATGGTGGTTATGGTATATAACAGTCATTTCAGTTGGATCATTGGAATTATTAATGTGGTTATGGTATATAACAGTCATTTCACTTGGAACATTGGAATTATTATTGTGGTTATGGTATATAAGTCATTCAGTTGGAACATTGGAATGATTATTATTGTTATGGTATAGAACAGTTATTTCAGTTGGAACATAATAATAATAATTGTGGTTAATGTATATAAGTCCTTTTAGAAGAAACACCGGAATTATTTTTGTAGTTATGGTATTGCAAAGTCGACCTCTGAAGGGTGAAGGCAGTACCTTGGCAGTACCTTAGCACACACACAGTTCACGAGCATAGCTACTGCAGAACTGTTGCTAGGATTTAAAAAAAAAAAATCTCCAACTATCTGATAACCTTTCGCTGAAATGATCTTATTTTTAGCCAGACCTTCCTCCCTTTATGGTAAAGTTTAGCTAGGTTTGTGTGTGTGTCTGTGTGTGTGCGCGTGCACAATAGGTAAATGCGTGTTCGGCTGTGTTTGTAATGTTTTTGCATTTCCATAGTAACTAGAGGACCATGATGCGTGAATGAATCAGCGCTGTAGCAGTTTCCTGAGTTACAGTTTGTTTTTTGAGGTTCTGTGGTTTCCTCACATTCTTCCTGGGTATCGTCCCCTATATTCTTAACCGCTGCCTTTCTTCTTCCAGCCCAGTAGGCTTACGTACCTTTTTACAATTAGAATATAAAAAGATAACTTCTCATTCAATCTATCATTAGGGTGTTAATTCCATTAGTACAGAATGCCCAGTTGTACCAGACTGTTTATATAATGTCTGTTACAGTGAAGGCTTGTTATGGATATTTGACACATACCATAATTTTTTATGACTTAATTTAGTGATCTGCTTATTGTGAGCTACTAGAACCTCCAGGCTATAACCTGATGTAGTCAGTTCTAATTGGTTATAGTGTGTGTGCTTAAGTTTGAAGTTGCATTTTGCTTTGGTCATATGAATTTGGCTCTATGTGGAATTGCACTAGCAATTATGACCTAATAATGACCATAACTGACAGGTAAGACTTTGCCCGAACATATTTTCTAGCATGCAATATAGTTAGCCTAAATACAAGACTGCATTGAAAATAGTCTAATGAATAGAATCTGAATAAGATCTCAGATTGACATTGTGGTACTAAAAGGAGTCCCCAAAATTCTTTTGAAAGCACAATTTATGAATCACCTTTTTGCAAAACAATTCTTAAAAATTACAATATGCTCCATTTCTAAATCAATAATCTCTAAAACACAAGTAAAGTTTTCTGTAATTTGGTTAGGACAGAACTACGTCAAAATAAGTTTGGGATTATAAGGTTAGGTTTCGACCCTATTGGGATGATTTTTTTCTTCGCGGTGTGTCAATCAATCCATCTAATTTATTTTATAAAGCCCTTTTTACATCAGCAGTTGTCACCCAGTGCTTTTACAAAACACCCAGACTGAAACTCCAAAGAGCAAGCAACAACAGGGTTTATGCACAGTGGCTAGGAAAAAATCTCAAAAATGTCAGAAACTTATGAAGAGACCTAGAGAGGAACCAGGCTCTGAGGGGTGGTCAGTCCCCTTCTGGCTATGCCGGGTGAACATTTTAAGAGTACAAATTGTAATAATTAATAAATGCATGTGGGCTGTGTCCAGAGACTGTAAAACATAATCCAAGTCAGAAGCATGACCAGATGGACAAGGACAGGAATAATCGGGGTGGAGGAATGGTCAGCAGAGTGGCAGCTGAAATTGCCAGGTATCATCTTGATCTGCAACACAACCAGGAGGACTTTGGACAGGGACAGCTACAAGTCTTTCAGGCCTGGTAGTCCTGAGGTGTGGTCCAAGACCTCATGTCCGCCTAAGTTTAACGGAGCCGAAGACAAGAAAAATGTAGGGAGAGCATTCCTTAGATTTATGAAGGATTCACAGAGGAGAAGAACTGACCCTACTCCTCTGGCACAATAATATAGTAGCCTAAAACTTTGGGGCTGAGACAGGGGGGTCCAGTGACACTGTAGTCCTAGGGCCCAACCGGGCAGGAAGTCAATCCACCCACTTTGTCAAGCATCAACCAGAGGGACACCAAACAACCGCAACCACCCTGAAAAAGGACGGAGTATCGCCCACAGAGTTCACTCCCATTGCGCAGGACAGCAACGGAGAACAACAGTAAGCCAGTGACTCCGCACCCGAATGGCATTGGAGAGAGGACATCCCAATGGAGATGAGAACCCACCTGGCAAAGGAAACATGCGTGGATTGTATCCAGCCTTTCTGTTCACCTTCACACCTCTTGGCCTGACTGCATTTAATCTTAGACCTTGCTGAAGAGATGAGTCTTTAGTAGACACTTGAAGGTTTGCACTGAGTCTGCGTCTCTAACCTTAATCGGCAGATCATTCCACAGTAGTGGAGCTCTATGGGAAAAAGCCCAGCCTCTGGCCGTTTGTTTAGAAATTCTAGGTACAATTAGAAGGCCTGCATCTTGCGATCTTAGGTTACATTTAGGCTTGTAAGGCTGGACCAATTTCTTGCTGTTGCTTGTAGTTTTAGGCTAGGTATCTCTATAAGCACTTTGTGATAACTGCTTATGTAAAAGGGCTTAATAAAATTAAATTGATTGATTGAATTAATGGTGGGCAAAAATAACACTTAAATTTTGGTGTTTTGGTGCTAATTTTGTTAATTTTTTGCCTACTAGTTAGAAAATGTATTAATAATGTCAACATTGATATCAACATCAGCATGTGTAGTAGTTATAGTTGTGACAAGAAATAGTTTAAACTGCACAGTTAAGTGAGGAGTTTAAACTTTTTGTTTTTTTCGGTTAGTCATGGCAACCTCAGCTGTGAAAGGTTGACAGTTTCATTTGATCTCAACCCAATGACCACTCAAAACTTATGTAAAAGGCCTGAAAAATTGTCTAAATTATTTGTGGAAATGTATATCACTAGGCAACACTGAAGAAGGGAATCACTGAGGAAACGCACAAACTGCTTCACTTCATGGTAGCTGGAGGACGATGTGTGTACTTCTAAGTTATTTTAAGACACTATCTAAAGTGTATCAGTTTTTGTTTATGTAGGCTATTTACACAGTCTATGGATTTGCCCAATGCAATGGGTTCACTTTGAAATCCATCCACTCAATATTAGGACTTGAGAAATATCTTGTGACCAAATAAATGCTGTGATCCCCATCCTTTTAATTAGAGTACGGTTTTCAGGTGTTTTTCCTCCTGTGATTTTATTCGAAAATATTGCGCAGTCACTGCATTGGAACTGATTCTCTCCAGTTTAAGCTGCACGCGCTCACTTTTAATAACATCAAACAGGCATTGTGTGAATTAGATAAGACATAGCAAACTACTTCAGGACTTGATCTGGTTTATGTGATGAACTGACTACATAATTTGGCCTTTTATACATTTTTTGACTGACTGTCCCATTGTTTTTAAGTTTAGGAGGTCCCTGGACAGATGTAAATATTTAGCCCATTTATTGCAATAAGGTTTCATTCTGTGTGATCAAGTATGCTTACATTATAGGAGTATTACAGTTGTAATGGTAATCTAATAATCAGTGCTTCATTTTCACTCTGCTAAAATGCCTGCCTGCAACACATTCCTGGCTAATGTTGGTGTCAGCTGGTTGTGAATTAAAGATGAATTTAAGGCCATATCTAGTAATTAGGTCTACTGTATATTCAAACACTTCCACTGGAGTTCACACGCTTCCGAAATCTAAGGGCTTCTAGAGTTCCCCATTTCCACCCCAAATAAGTCAGACTTGATTTGCCCTAAAAAAGACTGTATAATCCACATAGCGATCCACACTGCCTGTTGCTGTGTGGATCGTTTAGTTTTTTTGCAGTATGAAACTGGCTCAGTATCTACACGCAAGATGTTCTTGACAGAATCAAAGTGAAAGGAAGGAATCTATCAGCCATAAGAAAGGAAGGAATCACACATTGAAACGTAGAAAATATACAATCGATATATGGTCCGTGGAAGAAAATTCACCCTATTACTAGAGAACCATCCATTCAAATTAGGGTATTCTATTGTTGTTTCAGTTATACTGGAATGATAACATTTGAATGCAGCTAGAACTGTTACACAGTAATCCTGAGCACACTGATGGAGATAATCATTGCGATCTGCATTTCCAGGTTTCAGTTGCTTAGTAACCGTTTTGGGGTTAAAGTGACAGTTCTGTTGTAATCCTTGTTTTAAATACAGATGTTTCCTTTCCCTTTTCAACCCATTATCTACTGTAATTACATTAATTTCCTGTTTTGATTAAAGGTCTAATTCACTTTAAACATTAGTGGTCATTCAAAATGTAAGCTCACTTGTCCCAGAGACCTGCTATCTTAATAGGATGTAAACCCATTTTCATCTTCACTCATTGAAACATGTCAAAGTCTTTCTGAATAGCTTTTTCATGACACTTCTGGAATAGATTTCCCGCTCTGACAATTTTGTTATTTAGATTGCAATGAAGATTTTATTTAATTAAATTCTGAATGTTTCTCTTGACATATTATTCAACACAATGCGAATTATCCAGATTGTTGTCGAGATTTGATTTAATCCTTCCTTGATGTATCATATCATTTAGCATAATGACATGTAGTGATCACTATCCCTTCTCAGGATGTCCATGTGACTGCTGTAGATCCTGAGAGAAGTATACAGTGACACACAATTCCCCAGTTCTAATCTGATTATATGGTCTGTCTCTCCAATTCGTATCCCATTCCTCACATTGGATTCATTTCCTTTGACTAGCTATCAGAGAATCAAAGGCAGAAAGCACCTTTTAACCAAGAATGAGCTATTGTGTTGTTATACATTAGATATAAAAGATAGATTCTCCTCCTCCAAGACTGTCTGCCAAGTCTCTCTCTCTTGTGTCACTTTCTCAGTCTCTTTGTGTCACTCTCTATGGCTCTATCTTTCTCTCTGCCTAGTACAGGCAGGCAGCTGAGTCTGAGCCAAAGACACAAATATAATAAAAGCTATTTGGTCCCCTTGTCTAGTTCTTTAAGGGCCTCCTTGTCTAGTTCTTTAACGGTCCTCTTGTCAAGTCCTGTAACTGTCCCCTTGTCTAGCCCTGTAACTGTCCCCTTGTCTAGTCCTGTAACTGTCCCCTTGTCTAGTCCTGTAACTGTCCCCTTGTCTAGTCCTGTAACTGTCCCCTTGTCTAGTCCTGTAACTGTCCCCTTGTCTAGTCCTGTAACTGTCCCCTTGTCTAGTCCTGTAACTGTCCCCTTGTCTAGCCCTGTAACTGTCCCCTTGTCTAGTTCTTGCTACCTCAGACATGATTGGAGTGGGGACACATGCATTGAAAAATTAAGCAATAATAAAGATTTTGACCATTAACAGATGGTTGTAGTTAAATATGCTATGCATTAACTGAACTGTATTTATTTAAAAGAACCCCCCATTGTCTTCCTGAGGTCTTCACTGTGAAAATAACAGTTGCAAACCGTTATTGTCCCAAATAAGTTGTTTTTTTGGATTATTAGACACTCGACATTATGAAGAAACTTATCGTGAAACATGTTTGTGCGCCTATGTATTTCTGACCACACAATTTAAACTGGCTTTTATGATCCTGTCTGGTTCCAGAGACAACGTGGGAGAGACCTTCCAGTGTACCTGGGACCCCAAAAACCGCTCTGAAACACAAGAACTCACTACCTACAGGTACTCTAACCCATACACCTCTACTCCACATAGGACTTTTACCATGCATGCACACACACTCTGTAGCTTCCTGTTTTATCTGGGATCTGAAGTCAGCTGGTTCCACAGTACTATTATCTTAAAATGACAAGAGCAACTGGAACAAGCAAGCTTCCACAGTCTTAAAATACATGTATAGTCTCAGGGGAAAGCTTGGCTGAATACCGATAAGATAGAAAGGAGAGTTACTGAATGTTCTGTGTTTGCTTTGAATGTTATCCTGTACCTCAAAGTGGAGTATCATGTGAAGTCTAACATTAGGGCTCCTCTTTAATCCCATCAAATTTCGAGTTTCACATAACATAGCAGGATACCCCACTGAACTGTGAAATGATGCTTTCCTACACACACACATTGACATGCAGTCCATACATACAAGCACGTGTTAGCACACTTTCAGGCAAATGCATAGAAACAACACACACACACACACACACACACAGGTTCATACAAGCGCGTAAACAAATACACATGCACAGCAATTCTCCCAAATGACTGTGACTTTACTCGCATGCATTCAATTTTACCATGTGTAATTGATTTACTCAATGTGTTTCTATAGGACATAGCAGAAGGCCAAATTCAATGTCATTTTTAAAATTATTTTCGAATATACTTTCTAAAATACCTACAGGGTTCCTTTAAACTAAATGAAATGGCTAAATGGTCCATCTTATGACCATTGTTAAAATAATTCCTTATTTTAGCTTAGCAGAAAAGTAGTTACAATCTAGTCTTACTCCAACAACTATCAACTACCACGGGAGAGTCAAAGATGCGTTCTTTAAGACATTCCACCCAGACACATTATGCTTATTTACACACTGCTTGTTCAATCCTGCGCCTTAGGGTGTCAGTAGAGCTGATGACATAAGGATTGTTTTCCTGGTCCCCATTTCCCTTTGCTGGAGAGCGATACAATGCCATCAAGCACCGCCTATTGGAGCCTCCCGGTAATGACCGGCTGTGGCACCTGCTAAAGGCCTTTAACAAACCACAGGACAGTAGAGATTCTCTGATAGCTCATAGATAGCTCATAGATTCTCTTATGGCTGATAGCTTCTCTTTTACGCCCGATAGACTGAGTGCACAGGTACAAAACCGCTATTCTTCTCGTATTGAGGGTGAAAAAAGTTAACAAAACACAAGTACTTCCATTCATTCCCAAACTGGGTTATGTTGCTTAAACAAAAGCAAACATACTTACAAATTATGGCAGCTCTTAAACTTAGCAGGACTAATCAACAGAAGGACTGTATAATATATTCTCTTAACACATAAATGATACAATGACTCGCCGGTCTCTGTCTTGTCTGGGCAGTCTGTATAGCACGTAATTGTCAACTTGATGCTCTTCTTAGTCCTCCCCAAACTGAGGCTGTACACCAGTAATATAGGGGACAGGGAGAGAGTTACCCAGAGAGGTGTATCCAGTCATGTGGAACACCTGTTACTCACGCTGGACTGACATAATGCAGAAGAATGAAGGTGCAACAGTCTTTTTTCTTCAGGCTCTGTTGCACAGTAAACAGCCTTTCTCTTTCCTTCTGCCTGTCTTTTTATTCCTCTCCTTGTCCCTCTCTCTTTCTCTCTACCCATACCCCTCTCTCTTCCTCTCTACCGCTCCTGAAGTGAATGGGTTTCACTCTAGTGGCAGTCCATTGCATCAGAAGGAAAACTCCCAAGTCAGTCTGGTCAGAAAGCCCAGCTCAGAACCGCAGGTAAGGCAGGCATCCTCCTCATTTCATTGATTCGATTATAGTCCCCATTAAGCCCCTGAACTATGCAAACACAGAAGACATTTCCATGTTTTTAAGTTTACTTTACACCCACTGTCACCACCATGCCACAGAGGAAGGATAGCACACCTTTCCCCAGAATCCAGTCATCTCTCTATGAACACACATTAGAAATATGCTCCCAACAAATCGCAGTAGCACGCTGAGCCTATACCCCGGCAGTTTTTTCTTTGTTTTGAGGAAACAGAGCTTCACACTGTTGCAGCACTGTCTCTGACGAAGTGGAATTTTTCAGGGCAAATGGAGTCTTGGATGCCCCCCCCCC
>JACXGI010014862.1:0-18332 GCA_016801175.1 Esox masquinongy | reverse complement strand
TTTCAGTTGGCCAACATTTCTAAAAATCCTTTTTTTGTATTGGTCTTAAGTAATATTCTAATTTTCTGAGATACTGAATTTGGGATTTTCATTAGTTGTCAGTTTTAATCATCACAATTAAATGAAATAAACATTTGAAATATATCAGTCTGTGTGTAATGAATTAATATAATATCCAAGTTTCACTTTTTGAATGGAAATACTGAAATAAATCAACTTTTTGATGATATTCTAATTATATGACCAGCACCTGTATATTGGTTACACCTAAAGTGAAACATTTCAAGCCTTTTTTTTCAATCTTGATGATTACAGCTGTATTGTACATTTTTTTATTCTAATATTTTGAGATAATGGATTTTTTATTTCCATGAGCTATAAGCCAACCTTATACGTGGGTGTGTTCTGTAGTCAATCTCAGGTAATAGATGTTCAGGAAGTGGGTGTGTTCTGTAGTCAAACTCCGGAATAGATGTTCAGGAAGTGGGTGTGTTCTATAGTCAATCTCAGGTAATAGATGTTCAGGAAGTGGGTGTGTTCTGTAGTCAATCTCAGGTAATAGATGTTCAGGAAGTGGGTGTGTTCTGTAGTCAACCTCTGGGAATAGATGTTCAGGAGGTGGGTGTGTTCTGTTGTCAACCTCCGGGAATAGATGTTCAGGAGGTAGGTGTGTTCTGTAGTCAACCTCCGGGAATAGATGTTCAGGAGGTGGGTGTGTTCTGTAGTCAACCTCCGGGAATAGATGTTCAGGAGGTGGGTGTGTTCTGTAGTCAATCTCAGGTAATAGATGTTCAGGAAGTGGGTGTGTTCTGTAGTCAACCTCCGGGAATAGATGTTCAGGAGGTGGGTGTGTTCTGTAGTCAACCTCTGGGAATCGATGTTCAGGAGGTGGGTGTGTTCTGTAGTCAATCTCAGGTAATAGATGTTCAGGAAGTGGGTGTGTTCTGTAACCCGCTAATAGTCAACCTCAGGTCGTAGAGGTTCGTTTCTCAGGTAGCAGAGGTAACTCATACCTTCTCGCACGCAGAGGCCAGCAGGTCTGCTAGGTATATCCTTTCAGCAGTTACCTAAGAGTGTGTGTGCTTGGGAGTGGTCCAGGTACTCTAAATGCTAATACTGTTTGTTTAACAGAATGGTCCAGTTAACCTATATTCAGTGTGTGTGTGTCTCCCTCTCTCCCTTGGTCAGCAGAGCATCTTAGTTTGCCCAAGGCAGACCTGGGTTCAAACGCTATTTGTGAAATATCCAAATTGTTTCAGTGTTTGCTCTGTCCTGTCCGGAGTGCCGGTGAGTTGTGCTTTCAGACATTTCTGTTACGGATCTATTAAGGTTGGTACTAAGTGATGCAAGCTCAATCAAGCACTGATCCATTTTTAAAAATTATTTTGAATAGCATTAAACCCGGCTATGATTTCTTGCTCACTGTAGCATCTCAGCCTGCCCAAGGGTTCGCCTTGCACTGACGTCCCGTTCTGCCGTCTCTTCCTCGGCCATCAAAGGCAGGCTCTGTGATCAGCCTCAGCTGACCCAAGGCTGAACGCTGTACACGCCTTCAGCGTGTTGGTTCCGTTGTAACCCAATGCTCTACAAAGACAGGTTTTTGCCTCGCTAATAGCCACAACTCCCGTCTCGTGCCGTTAGCGGACGGCAGTATCCTCAAACATGCTGATGACCATTTCTGGGACCGTGCTACTGAGTGAAATGTTGAAATGTGAGTACATTTTCAACATGGAACAATAAAGATCGGAAGATTGAATGGCAGATGTTCTACTGCTGTATTTTATGTCCATCTGGCGTTAGCATGCTCTGATTACTGTTGGCTTTGGTTGAGGTTAGCACAGAAGGACTAGCGAGATGATTGACCGGTCTCCGAACCGCTCATAGGTTCTAGAAACATCGGAACACATGGCGAGCTGCTACGTGTCTAACCCATAACTAAAAGAAACAGTGAAGTACTATACGTATGCAATCACTAGTTAAGACACTCTGGTTGAATGTGTGTGTGGAGGGGCAGGACAGTGGTCGAACCAGATCCTCAGCACGGTGAAATTTGTGAAGTCTTTGCTCAAGCTGGCTTTGGTTGGCTTCGCTCCACGGCCGGGCTTAAGACTGCGCTTGTAAATGGCAACTCTGTCCTCGGGCGTTTGGCTGAGAACATTTGACGACTGAGACACGTCAAAAACATGTGATGATCACGGGAGAGTTCAGATCAAAACATGTTTAGCCCATTTTGGTGTACACGATTTACGCAGAAATCTCATGGTTGCATGTTTTTGTTACACCTCCAATTGATTTAGTGGTGACTGTGCTCGTTTCTGGAGTGCTGAACCGTGGAATTGTTCTGTTGGTGCCTGTAGTCAAATCACATGAGAATAATAATTCTGCCAAAGCCCAGAGCTTGTTCCTCCTGTGCCTACCCTGGCCTCACATAACTGGATGTTAACAACGTTTCCTGAGAGGGATCCCCGCGTTCTTATCTACCAACACTGAACATGCTCAAGACGTGCGTGCGGAAGGAACCTGCTTTAGAGATTGCGTGACGTAGGCCGGGGTTATCCAGCTGCCTCCGGTGCCATGGACTGCTGCCGCGTGTGTTTGAATCCGGCCCAAAACTTTTTTCTCTATCTTTAACCAACCACTATTTTAAACATGTATTTCTGCCTCCAAGACATGTTTGAGTGGGTAAAACTCCAGCCTGTTTGTTTGGTGGAGGAAAGGTTTTTGCTATTTTAGACTGATGAAGAATATGTTACAGACAATAATCACTTCAATCGGGTGATGTTAGCATAGGATTAAAGGGTGCCAGGTTATCTGTTGAGACCAGCTACAATGTAACATTCTATCACGTGGCACTATCTCGAAAATTTCCATTTGCTGACCGTTAACCTTTCAGTGAACTTGAACTTAAACTTTTTCTAATGTTCACGCGTATGGTCATGTTGTCTTTAAATTGCACCATATCTCACAGTAATGCTTATGTTATAATACTACCATTAAGCCCTCATTGTCTTTCTAAGCTAAAAAAGGCCTTTAAGATGTAAATAATTCATCTAAATCTCAAATGGGTGATTGGATGTTTCTTGCGGCTACACTTCCTTCTGTTCCTCAGCAAAGACCAAACCTGGGGGAGAAAAAGACTGTGTCCTTGCTCGTCTCTTGCATGCTAGCAGACAGACTCATTCGAAACTTGCCGATTAATTATTTACCCAGGAAAAGAATTACCAAAGCCAAGGGAAACACACACAGAGTCAGGAGAGAAAAGGTCACCCCCATCTTTTACACACACACACACACATGCACACAAACGTAATACCTGCAACGCACATACACACTATTTCACCCACATACACGTACACACTCACACACACACAGTGGGAAATATTGATGGATGAATACCAAAAGCTTTGTCAGCTCTTCAGACAAACAAACTGCCTCGTCGCTGGGGGCGTCGCCATGGACACCGAGGGAAAGCCAAAACCTGCCTGGTGGAGTTAAAAACCTCCCAATGCGTTTTTTCGAAAAGCCTTTGACAAAGGCCACCTATATGCCACAGAACAGGTCCCAAGGGGGCTATTTTAAGCCAGTGATCAATGGATTTCAGACTTCTGTGGAAGCGTGTGTCAGTAGATGTCTGTTGCTCAGGCTGTCTGTGGTGATACCTTACCATGGTGCAGACAGGGGCACAATGAAATGTCAAGATTGAAGACCTCACTCAGGTATTGATGGGACTTGTTTTGTAACTGAAGCTATTGACGATTCGGTCTGCTTAACCTTTCCTTGTTCTTCAGCATTTCAGTGGACGTTTATCATTTGAAAGTGTTTGCTTTTTCGGTAACAAACTGCTTTTTGTCCCTTCACAGCTCCACTACGCAGTTGCCCAGATGGGGTGCCAATGCTGTAGGATGCTGAAAAGGTAAGGTTGACGGTTTTGTGCGCGAGTGCACGTTTCGCTTGTTGACCTGTGTTGTATTTCACGTGTGCGAGTAGAGCGTTTGGGGTTTTTACGTTTTGACAACAGCTCTTGATCCCTGAGCAACGCTTGGCCACCGCTCAACAATAGCTGCAGATGTTTTTTTTAAAAATCCAATCCCAGCTATGAGTGTCTGCAGTGGATGGCTTCATTGGCCCTAGTGAACCAGACAGTCATTCTACGTTACGTTCACACAGACAGGAAATATTATCCTGCGACAATTCAAAGTTTTCCAGCCTCCCGGCCCTGTGAGAAACAGTGGCTTTGCATTTCAGGTCTGATTGTTCCTGAGCAGGATCCTTCTTTCACCTGTTAGTAAACTACTGATCCTGGTAACACGTTACCGTACAGATGCCAGACCTTGATTTCTCACGCAGCAGGACAGTAATCTTGCTGCAGCAGGAAATGTGAAATGCTACATGGGTTGTAATGAATTGATACTGTATAGTGGAAATTGCAAACTTCAGTAGCCTTTTTGAAGGGGCAGTGTAGTGAACAAACCACACATTCTTATGCTTTACGTCGTAAACTTACCCAACTGTGACAACGATATATGCTGTGATGGGTTTTTTTGCATTTCGTATTCATGATAGGCAACATTAGAAATGTTTTGTCAAAGTTTTTTGACTCATAGTCGACTACAAAAGTAGGTAGCTAGAAAAGCGTATCTACACACAGTGATATCAAAGTCAATATCAGCACGTGCAGTAATAGCAGAACTGAGGAAACGGTGTCACTGGAGAGACGGATATTAATTGCAGGTGTAATGTATGACCAGCCCCAGCAAACAAGGTTCTTGCGTCTTGGGAGTGCCCAGATCCAGACTCCTCGCTGAGAGGAAAACTGTCGTGGGCATGGCGTAGCGATCTGCCGGATAACAACTTCAGGTAGCTAGGCGACGATTACAACTACGAGTTAGAATAATTTTTTTTTCCTGCAACAGCAATGATGATCAAATGAAGATACGGCATCTGGTTCACCAGTGTCTGACCATGACTGTACATTCTCCTTCCCTGTTATTGATGTCATGTACATAGAGATGGGCTACTTTATAAAGTGGCTTCACATTGGCTTTCTGTATAAACATCAGGTCAATATGTCAATAGTCATCTCGTCACCCTCCCAGCCTTGTCAGGGATGTTCCATACCCTCTCGTTCTCTGGTTTGAGTTCTGCTCTCTCTCCCGCTCTCTCTATTTCCCTCTCTCTTGCTCTCTCCCCGCCTCTGCTTAAATTGCCGTAGGTATATACCATATGTAAGAGGAAATAAGTAATAGTTATTGATTCAGTCTAAATGAAAGGGCGAACAGATTCACGTAACCCCCTGCCCCACACAAACAGCCTATTATTTGTTCCTCTGATATTTAAAAGGAACACTCTCTCTCACACACACCCCCCCCACACACACACACACACACACACCTGCTTAATTGTTCTTAGCAGCCCTGTTTATACCTGCCAGTATCATGCGTCCTTCATACAGGTCTTGACTTGATCTCCCCTGTTTAAGCTTATCAGATCTCATCATATCTAGGCATCTTTTGGTCCTTCACGCCTGCAGGCAAACAGGAGCCCTAACAGAATGAGGGCCGTATCTGGACAACGGCCACATGTTAACAACGGGTATGAACGGGGCCGGCGTCACATTTCTCGGCTTAGCCGTCTCCTGAGCACACTAAACCAATTGGCCGAGTCGGAGTGGAGGTCACTGGGTCACGGTTTCTGCTCACTCCCGTCCAGGTTCCAGTGGGTGCCACGTTGTTCGCATTGTCGTGAAACGTAACGAAAACCGTTGTGCGCCGTCGGGGATTAGGTCCATGTGCCTGGCTCAAGGGCACGGGGTAGATATTTTTTCTTGTTGGCTCTGGCATTCGAACCGGCGATATTTCAGCTACTGGCAATGAGACGTTGCCTGGTGTTGAGGGAACGGCTTTACACATTTCATCTCTAGTCTTTCCACGGTGGTCTCACCTCAGTCTGTGTCCTTCCTGTGCAGTAGGTTGCTGTGTTGTTGTAGCAGCTCTTCTAGTTAGCGTCACCGAGTCGACCCATCAGCTTGTTTACAGCGCAGCGCCCTCTCCATGACACAAACTGAAAATCCATATCCTTACCCTGCCTAGACCATCCCCGTGAGACCCAATTTCCAGCTCTTCTTAGGAAGGAAATTCTCCATTTATCACAATAGGACGCTATGAGCTTGCTTTCTGTATGTTTTCAGAGAAGACTCATGCGGTACATTTGGCAATTTGTCAGCGTTTTGTGAAATTGTACTTAGTTTGCTATTGTTGTTGTATTCTGAGAATCTTGCCTTACAGTCAGCTCAATTTTTCCATATGTTTTCAACAAACACCCCGTAATTGTTCATTTTTGTGAAGAGCTTCTGTCTAGCGTTTTGAAATAAGCCTGGAATTTGAGGTTGGCAGACACAGGAGCAGGCAAAATAGGAGGATAAAACAAAACAGAAAAACTGAAAGAAATCTCAGCATACACCTGTGAGGACAGAGGCAGGGGGAGATAGAGGGATGGAAGGAGGGAAGGGAATGGAGAGAGAGAGGGATGGATGGATGGAGAGAGGGATACAGATGGAGAGTTGGGGCTGATTGAGGGAAGAAGTTAATGAATAATTGGAGGAGAGGATGACTGGAAGGGGGCAGAAGATGAGAGAGCAGCTGGAGGAAAAAAACTCAAAAATAATAGGTATGGGAGTAAACAGAGGAGTGAGGGAGGACAAAAACGGGGAGGATAAAGCGAGACAAGAACAGGCTGAAAACAGAGAACAGGCTGAACACAGAACAGACTGAACACAGAGAGCAGGCTGAAAGCAGAATAGCCTGAGGAGAGAATGGTGAAAAGGCTTTAGGACAGACCAGCTGGGCAGGAGACACCTTCAGAGGCGTGAGATGGTGTGTGCTGTGGGTGTGTGTGGGGGGGTTTCATGGGGGTGTCAGTGGAGAGACAGAGTGAGTGTGTAAATAGAGGGGGGGGGGGTGCTCACAGAAGGAATTGTCTGACACCCCTGTAGATTGTCCAGGTTGTCCACAAAGAAAGACCTTACTGTCCCTGTACTACTGACAATCTACTACTGACGCTCTGCTACTGACACTCTACTACTGACGCTCTGCTACTGATGCTCTGTCTCTTACATTCTACTACTGACACTGCTACTGACACTCTGCTACTGCTGCTCTACCACTTACATTCTACTACTTACACTAAACTACTGACATGCTGCTACTGACACTCTGCTACTGACACTCTGCTACTGCTGCTCTACCACTTACATTCTACTACTTACACTAAACTACTGACACGCTGCTACTGACGCTCTGCTACTGACGCTCTGCTACTGACGCTCTGCTACTGACGCTCCGCTACTGACGCTCCGCTACTAACATTTCACTACTGACGCTCTACTACTGACACTCTACTACTGATGCTCTGTTTCTGACACTATACTACTGACACTCTACTGCTCATGCTCTATTGCTGACCCTCTACTACTGACACTCTACAACTCATGCTTTACTACTGATGCTCTACTACTGACAAAGTAAAGAAATATACCTAAAAAATAACATAAGACAGTCGGAGTAAACTTTACACACAAACATTTCAAAAGGATAAAGACATTTTAAATGTTCTGAAGGAATTGTTCCCTGTGGCCATTGAGACAGCGTGGTAGCTACTCCACCCAGCCTGAGGTTGGTACCAGACAGTGTGGTAGCTACTCCACCCAGCCTGAGGTCGGTATCAGACAGTGTGGTAGCTACTCCACCCAGCCTGAGGTCGGTACCAGACAGTGTGGTAGCTACTCCACCCAGCCTTTTTGTATCTGTTGTTCGGTAGTTGAGGTGTTTTTCGAAAAGAGCACGTGGAAAAGGTCGGAAGTGATCTGTTTAACCACAGTTTGCACTCTACATGACAATTGTTATTACAAACAAACATACTGTTTTTTCTAATGGCCTTTCTCTCTTCTCCCCCTTCCTCCCTATTTTCCTCACTCTTCCCTTTGTCTCTCTGTTTCTGCCTTCCTTCCCATCCTATTTCCCTCTCTCCCTCCTCTCTCTCCCTCCTTCTCTCTTTCTCCCTCCTTCTCTCTCTCTCCCTCCTTCTCTCTCCCTCCTCTCTCTCGCCCTCCTCTCTTTCTCCCTCCTTCTCTCTCTCTCCCACCTTCTCTCTCTCTCCCTCCTTCTCTCTCTCCCTCCTTCTCTGTCTCTCCCTCCTTCAGTTACATCTACGACCCCACTACTCCGGTGGATGTCCACGGCCGGAAGAGGGACCCGTCGGAGGGCTCCCTGTACCAGCCCCACAGCCCCCCAACGGATGGCGGGGGGCGCATCAACGTCAGGCAGAAGCAAGGCTTCCACAACCTGGGCTTCAGCAACAGCAGCAACAAGTGTGGGGGAGGAGGGGTCAAGCTGGAGATCGACAACAACTACATCAACAGCCACCACGGCCCGCCCGCCAGGCCAGAGAGGGAGCTGGGGAGGGGGCAGGGGGCCACGCCCCGTGCCGGAGAGGAGGGCAGAGGCGGAGGGGGTCTGTATATCCTCCACCCGGAGCGCCAGGTGCCGAGACGAGACCCAGCGGAGGTCCTCGGGTCGGTCCCAGTCTACCCCGACACGGCCTCTCTGGGTCTGAACCTGTTCCCCTCCGGGGTCGCCGACTCGCACCCGGACAAGACGGGGGTGGTCCGGAACGGCTCGGGCCGGGTGGGGTGCGACACCTCGTCGGCGGACGAGCTGGACGAGGGGGTGGGGGGCACGCCGGAGTACCTGTGCGACACGGGGGACGAGGAGAGCGTCCTGTCCGCGGACATTCAGACCAGCACGACCAGCCTGTCCTCTGTGGACACCAAGGGAAACACCGCTGCGGAGAGAGGGATGGGGATCTCCGTGACCAAGAGCGAGGACGAGGGGCAGGGCGGAGAAGAGGATGACGAGGAGAGTGTCTTAGACTCTATGGTGGCCGAAGCTCTTGCGGCTCTAGAGGCGGCCACAGCTGGGGAGGACTGCGAGGACTAACTCACCCGTTGTTCCGGGTCAGTCCCGCCCCTTTCGTATTTCGTTTGGATATTTCATGTGACAAACACACGTACGGTTCAGCATCTGTAACCATAGGAACAAACTGCCTAACTAAAGGTCCTCGTACGGCCTGTCAATATTCCCCCAAAAATATCTAATTTCTATCAACTGTCTAATTTCTGTCAGTTCAGCTTCAGTGTCTGCTGGGATGACCGGAGATTACTTTACAAAAGAAAATACAGATTTATTTTTTATCATAGATTACAGAGATTTTTCTAGTGAGTCACATGGACGTGCTGTGACTATTTTGCCAAGAACTGGGTTGCGTATCATTCCTCATCTTGTCTACACTCTCAGGAGCCAGAGAGACGCAGAGATGCTTGACTGAACAGTTCTGTGTCTTAATCCAAGTCCCTAAACTACAGTCTAATCCTAATCCTTGAACGACAGTACATTTTACACTCCTTGGTCTATAGTCCTGCGCACTACATTACTTAGTTTACCCCCGACACAGCTTTGCAAGTGCTTCAATACTTTCCCAATCTATATCCTGTTCTATAAATGCACTGTTGATCAGACATTCAGTACCTGCCAAGGTTTGTCTTCAGGGAGCGTGCCGAGCTTCACTGTACGAACAAACATTCAGAGGTCATCTCCGTCTGTGCGTTTTTGTATCATATCTGCGTTGTATACCTGTTTTCCTATGTTATTTATATCCTGGCTGGTCGTACAGCACGTTATCCTGCTCAAGCACGGAGAAAACAAATATCTGTGACGAGGAAACAACATGGATATCGTTGTGTAACCAGTGACGTTAGTTCAGTTTGCAGTCTCCGTTTTGGGGACGACACTGGTCTAGCCAAGGTGACGCTAGCATCAGACCTCATGATAGGAAGTATATCACCTGATGTACACGGTGGGGTTTTCCCATGTTCCCTCTAATGTAAACATTTTACATTCGTGAAGGGGTCTTTGTTTCAGTTAAGGAACATGATGTGTAGATTTCTTTTTTTAAATTGACTATCCTTCTCTAGTCCCTGTTTGCCAAAATCATTTCTATTCAAATGTATATGTACATAAAATGCATGTAGATGATTCATTTGCTATTATGTGTACTGCCAATTAGCCTTAGACATTTTTTTTTAAATCAAAGCACAGATGTTTTCAGGGGAATAATATTTTATGAAAAATAATTGGCCGTGTTTCTCTGGCTGCACACATCGATGTATGCCTCTTGTCCACCCTCCCTCTCTCTCTCTCATCATCCCTCTAAAGGATCGGTAAGAAAGACAACCTAATTTGAAACACCTGCATAGCCTTGTTTTGTGTGTGTGTGTGTGTGTGTGTGTGTGTGTGTGTGTGTGTGTGTTTGTGTTTGTCTGTTTCTGTATTTCTTCCTTCAGATGTTAGTTTCTCAGTCTGAGACCCGTGTTCAGTGGACGGTAGCTGTTAGTCCTTAGTGAGCGCCGTGTTTAGCAGACAACAGCCCTGTTATGTTCCATGTCTTCAGAATCCTGTGGCCCAACCTAACGAAGACCCCTGAGCATTTCTATCAGGCCAAAGGGAGACGACTTGCAACCATAAACACCCGCTAACGCACAGCACCCAGGGAAAGACGGAGAACATGCTGACAACCTGCATAACATGATAGCAGTTAGTGTGCTGCCCTGCTGTTGTGGAGCTTTTTAGATGATAGCTACATCTTCTGATATTTCTTTGAACCCTTCTCCACAAACATTTTTCTCCTTTTTTCCCCTTACTTTTGTCTTATAATTACTCACCATCCCTCTTGCCTATGAAAGTTGCTATATGATATTTCGGGGGAGTTTCTAAACCCACCTGTCTCTGTGGCAACAGGGGGTGTGATTTGTGGTCAAACAGACAGTAGTGGCCTTCCTTTAATATCAACTTCTTTACAATATGAGCTCCTTTACAATATCAGCTCCTTTACAATATCAGTTCCTTTACAATATCGACTATTTTACAGTATCTGCTCGTCTTACAATATCGGATCGTCTTTCAAGCTGCCCAAAGTGAGTGCTTAAAAAAAACAGGACATCATCTCATCTTCCCGTGCTTAATGTGGAAAGTCGTTTTTTTTTTTTATTTATTTAAGGAAAAATGAAATGTGCAAGGTACTTATTTCGAGTCGCTCATCTCATATCACTTTGCACCGGAGTTCCGCATCTGCTAAATTACTTAAAAGGTAAGCGTAAAATCTCACGCTATAACCTGAATAGATGAGTGACAGTGGGGGATTCACGACGGCAATGTGATGTCATACAGTGGGATAAAATAACGGCTAACCCTTCAGCTACTTTTGGAGTGTGTCTGTGCGCGCGTGTGTTTGTATGTACTGGCTTATGTCTGTCTCCCCGTAGACATGGATGTGTAGTTTATGAACAATAGATGGAGGTCCAGTTTCATCTCTGACAGCTGCGGTTGACAGTAAAGTAGGCGAGAAAGAAGCTCTCAGGACAGACGGCGTAGGACACGTCATTGGAGAAGAACAGGTTGTGACAAAACCCCGACGTCAGCGGACTAATGAAGCGTTTTACATTCAAATGTGTGTAGCCAACCTTGTATGGTCTGCAAAAAGTCACAAGAATAAAATCGCTACGAAAATTAGATTTTTGGCGTCGGTGATGATGTGTTTGTGTGCCGTTTTAATGGGTTCCCAGTTCCTTGTGTAGACTGGGTCAGAGGGAGAGGGGTGTGCATTTCAAGGTTGTTTGATTTGGAGCCACGCCACTGATATTTACTGTGGTTTACTTAAAGGGATAGGTAGTTTGTATATTTGGTTTTGTTACAGAGAACATTGGTAGGGACATTTTGCCTGCGTCATCCCTTGCTATTGTCTGCAATTCATTTTCGAAATGTCTCAAAAGTGTTAACATCCCTCTGGGAGACGTAGTGTGAATGGCCCATGGGGAAGTAGCTACACTGTTTCTTTTGTGTTAACAGATTCTGATCATGTTTCATGCCACAGTAAAATACACAACATCACAAGGCGGGCTATCGGTTAAGGGCGTGAACTATTAATACTGCGCAGGATAAGCTCCGAATAAACACATTCTCTTAACCCCCGAACCACATACAGGGAATCTAGATGAGGTTGGACGAATTAATTGTGTGTTATGCATCTCTAGGGTCTTTGTTAATGATTCTCACCGCGGTTAATACTCAACGCTTATGAGGAGGTTTTGTGTTATTAATGTCTAAAATAATCCTAGTACTGTATAACCTCTGACACTGAGCATTTTTTTCAGCAATTATATGAGAAATGTTTTTGTCTGTATTTGTGATTCTTACAGAAAAGAACATAACACACCACCAGTTGGTTGACCCGTTTCAGGGATAGATAACCCTGATGCTGATTTGTATTTCTGAAAACCGGACTTTTAATTTTTCTGTGGAACTCCATATAGGATTAGGGTTAGGCCACCCTGTTTAGTCAGTCAGTGAACTGACCTTCTGAGCTAATCTATCAGTTTATTGACATAATTAAACACAGGTCTTCCAGGTCAGTTAAGTAAGAATCCAGCGGTCCCTGTGGTTTCCAGGAACAAGATGGTCTACTCCTGGCCTGGTACTAAATCTGTATTTGACCTGGGCATAATTACTGGAAGTCTTCTGACAGTTCCAGTTTGACATTGGCAAACCGACTCACCATCATCAGTTACAAGGTGACTGGGATATATTGAGCGGGAAAAGTTTGTTTCTGTTTTCTATCGCTTTGGATTTGAGCTGACACAGGAACTGTGGGGTTAAAGTGCAGACCGGTCAACTTTAATTGGAGGGTGTTCTCATCCATGACGAATGAACCGTTTAGAAATACCGGCACATGTTGTACTTGGTCTTCCCATTGTCAGTCTTTGTCAACCTGAGATGCAAAGCCATGAAACCCAAAATGTTTCACTGTTTAACTTCTTGTGGGTGCGGTTTCACAGACACAGATTGAGCATGGTTTTATCGTCAGGGCCTACGCTTAACCTGTTTCTGAGAAATCGTCCCTTTCAGTGTTTACTCTCCGGTCTACAGTACAGTACACAGTCTACAGTAAATACAGTAGTCTACAGTAAATGCATTTGGCAATATGGCCTGTGTCCGACTGTCAGTGTTTTTGATTCATTCAGACGATACTCAAGCAGCTGTAGTTCAGAGAGAGATGTGTTTCTCCATGAAGTAATCCAACGGTCTGTATTGATGCTGTTGGGTGTGTCGTCTGCAGTAGCCACACGCCGGTCTCGACCGGTGACAGACGGTTGGAAAGAGACAAGATGGCAACACGCTTTGTTGGGACACGATGTGGAACAAACCAAACTTAACGGAGCATTTTCTTTGTAACCCCCCCCCACACCCATTCAGAAGACACCTACTGTATTTAGGGTAATAGAGGAATCTCTGACTACCACCCCTAACCAAGCAGGCCTCTGCCAAGGCTACTTTTACTGTTGTGTGTAGAACGCAGAACCGCCTCGATTCCGCAACAAGGTCATCAGGGTTGCTGCCGTTCTTACGGCATCATGCATTAATCATTGACCAAACAAACCCCCGCCCTTTATACGTGCAACCGTCATAGTGGTGACGGGGGGACGAGAACTTCTTCCTCTTGGCTGGCAACCAGGAACGGATGAGGGTCTTCTTCCCCTTGGCTGGCACCCAGGAACGGATGAGGTCTTCTTCCCCTTGGCTGGCACCCAGGAACGGATGAGGTGTGGCGCACATCAGCTCGAACCACATTTATACTGTAACACCCGTATAAATACATCCTGGAACACCAAGCGACACACCTAAGTGAGGGAGGGAGGGCAGTCAGATACATTATCTCCATTAGGACGGTTTCTGCGCTGATCTACGGGTGTCCCCTTACTACTGCCACTGCAGCTACATACAATGACAACGTATCATGTCAACTGGGATCATTGAATTTACCGAGATGAACAGCTGAGCGGAGAGAGATTGAGAGGGGGGGGGGGGGATTAACCGAGTGTTGGGTGTCACCGGTTTGTCCAAGAGCACAGGCAAATACACCAGGTCTAGAATCAATATTTGCTCAAGGTCCTCTTGTCGTTCTCTTTCCCTGGTCTATGTTCGTTCTACACAGCCTGTTTTTAACACGATGCCGTGTGCCCTTAAAACCCGTGTGTGTGTGTGTGTGTGTGACGTTGTGTACGGTCTACAGCTGGGGGTGAGGTGACGTCCAGGTGTCTGGTGTTCTATGGAATCAGTGTAATTCTACGTTGTTTTTTTGTCACTACACGCAGTCATCCCTCCTGTTGTCAACACCTTGAAATACAAACAGCCCACCAGCGCTGACGCTAACAAACCTGTCAACAACATTACCTGGCTCCCATCATTAACACTGTAAATATAGGTTGGTGCTGACCATTGTTTTGTATGGTAATATTACCCTACCGAAGGATTCAACTAAATCTGATCTCCCGCTCGCTTTCTCTCCCCCTCGGTTTCAACATGACAGATGGGAGACACACACACACACACAGTGTGGCCACATGCAAACCTCTATGGAAACTGTTTGTGTTCCAACATACAGGATAAAAACATGTCCTCAGTCTCTCCTCCGTCACCAGCAACGATCAGAAATGAAGACAGAAAACCTGACAACGACGGACTGAGTATCTCTTCAAAATGAGTCTGACAAGTAATCATCTCTATTGCATTATCGGAGAAAAAGGGGGCAGGAAATGGAGAGAAGGAAATTAGAGGATATTGAATGCTGAAGGTGGAAAAAGAGAGATACAGGAGAGAAGGGGGGTGGAGAGAGTGGGATGGAAGGACAAGAGGGTATGGATGGAGAGAAAATTAGAAAGGCAAGTAGATGGAAAGAATGGAGAGGGAGGAGGGGTGATGAAAGGATAAAAGAGGTGGATGGGAAAGACAGGGTAACTGAGGGAGAGGAATGAAGTAGAAAATATTGTGGAAGACAACTTAGTGATACAAAGCTTTTGGTTTAATTCATTTTGGAAATGTAAAACATCTATTAGTTTCTTAAAACTTCATAAGGCACTCTTTCCTCAAACATCAGTGTTCTCTTTAAAATATGTAGTATATTAGTATCAACATAAAATGGTGAACAGTCTAATCTTTAAACATTTCCATTAGCTTTATTTTCTCAATACATTTTTACACAACAGTTCATTAAAAAGGCATTTTGATATACGTTATAAGACATTGTGATACATCAAGCAAACATTACCAAAATATACCATAAATAATTCCAAGGCAAAACACCACTTCCATGAAACAAGAAATTAAATATCAAAAAGGTCAGATAATACATTCCTATTTAATATACACAAGCTTACATTTTGAGTTTTTTTTCCATTTTAAACATTGAAATTGGAGCTTTTACATAAAACATATTCCAGGTTCAACATAAGTACAGACATTTCTCTTTAGTATAAAGTATTTTCCTTGGTTCATTCAACAGAAAAAAATGGACAGATTTATTTTTCAGGGTTTTGTATTTTTTAAGGCCTGAGACTAGATTTTGATTTCCATTTCAGGCAGATCTGCATTGATCAGGTTATCTAAATGTTGGCAGATTGTAAAGCTTCACTTTGTTTTTCTGTAAAAAGTAAATGTTTAAAAGTAATAACCCCCATTTAGTGTTACAGAAAGAAACTGTTGAAAACACCATTTTAACATACTTGTACATTAGACATCTGTAGACAATTTTGTTAGACAATCAATGACATTGTAATATTTGATCAGAATATATTACTGATCAAAAGTTACCATCTTTGCATCATTAAATTGTTTTGGTTCAGCTGGAATCAAATCCCACATTAACACCCAGCTCTACTGCTCGCTATCTTTCAGAGGTAACATTAAAGTCCTGGACTGAAAACATTCTCCAAAATATTATGACAAAACATTTGGTAATACACAAGTAAGAGACTAGACATAAATTGCATCAAAAATACAAAATGGCGCACACGCGCATGCACACACACACGTAATCCAAATTCATGAGACCCACATAAGGAATTCAAGCTGTTCAGACTGACTGTGCATCAAACCAGAAAGAAGTGCATGCTAAAATATGACATGTATACTTCAAAATATTAACACAACATACATATAAATAGAACCCTTAAGTCAATGGAGTGTTTTACCAGGAGGATTTCACCAGGGAGGTATCAGAGGAGGTCCCATGACATCAACATACAGACCAAAACGTTATTTAAAAAGGTGATAAGGCACAGAGGAAAAATCAGAGTAAGACAACAGTTCAAAATGCATTTAGATGAGTGACTGGGATTGATGAGGGACTAGGATGAGTGAGTGACTGGGATGGATGAGGGACTAGGATGAGTGAGTAAGGGGTGAGTTGTTTAGGGATTGGCTCAGCCCAATTAAAAAGCCACATCGTTCTACAGACTCCATTGACAATAACAATGATAAGAGTTTTTATTACGATGATATAAAAGCGAAGCAGAGATTGTCCTTTTAGCTGGAGTGGACTTGGCTTCACCGCAGGGAGGGCTAATAGCTGGTGACAGACACACAGACAGCATCATGACAAATGTACAGTGAACCCAGTTGGCCGTCACCACATCTCTGTTGAGAAGTGCCATGTTGCACGCACACGCACACGCACGCACACGCACGCACACGCACGCACACGCACACACACGCACACACACGCACACACACGCACACACACGCACACACACGCACACACACGCACACACCTTCCTACTACCTTGACCCGAGACAAAGGGCCGGTTTGTTGTAAGCCAAGGCTAAAAGAGTGGTCCCTCATTCTCAAATTCGCCATCACCACAGTCTTCACTTGTCAGACCATGGCAGGGGAATGGCGCATGGAAGGGGGCAGGACATACCACTGGATTGCCGTCTACTGTCTATCAGTCTGTTCCTAGCACTTCGCAGGCTCTCCAATGCTCTGACTCCGATTTAAAATGTGTTTCAGATGATATGTTCCCCTCCTCTCTCTCCAGGAAGCCTCCGCTCTCTAAAGGAAATCAGGACGTTTTATCAAATGAGTTTGGAATACGTCACTCCAGAAGGCTGAGATATAATCCCTCAGCGGTGATAGAAACTCACCCCATCATTTTGCATTAGAATTCTGCTCCTGAAATACAAGAGAGAAAGCAAACTCAGTTCAAATTAAATTAGTTTTTATGAAAAAAAAAATGCCACAGAGACTCAAGATCCCCATTTCAATGCTGAATCGTTCCTGACCGTTTGGTCACAATGAGACCATTTTGAAACCAAACCGCCATATGGGTTCGAGATGAACGTCGTGGGCGGAGTTACCTGCTGTGACTCGGAGGTGGTTCTGCTCTTGGGGTGTTCCGTCTCCGTGGGCGACCGGGGCAAGCTGCCGTTGGAGTCCGTGATGAGGAGGGTTCGCCGTTCTTTGAGGGGCCTTTCCTTGTCACACTTGGTGACACGGAACCTGCAGGGGGAGATGTGGCATATTACACAGACCGGAGGCCTGGCGGCATAACGCGGCAAACAGAGGCCACTAGTGGCGAAGGGCCAAAGTGCAGCCAGGACCCTTTCCCCTGCTGTGTCACAACACCAGGAAGTGGTAAGTTGGCTGAACGGCAACACGCGTGCCTATTCCCATGCGGCTCACGCGAACCCGAAACCACATCCATCAGACAGTAATCATCGACGACGTTGCAGATGTCATTGGAAGATTGATTATCTTGTCAGTAGAGCCTGCCAGCAAGGCAAACTCAGAGACGGATAAAGCCGGAATAACAACAGACTGATACATTGCTGTGGCTGTAGTCTTGAGTCTACATGGTCATCGCTCACGGTCGACTTTGCCAAGGCCCTGACATATATCTGAATATATATATCTATGTCACGAGCCTGACACCGGGATGTTTGTGTGCAACGATCCAATGAGAAGTCCGCACGCACGCCCACCCGCACACGCCACAACTGGCGTACATACGGAACAGATCTCGGGAAAAAAACCTCACCAAATGTTCCACCGGCGAAATCCCAAGAACAGCTCATATCAACAGAGAGTCTACGCACGCTAACCAACCGCGCGCTAACGTAGACGCCGCGAGAAGACGAGTGGCCGCAGAGGGAGAATGAGCGCGCGTGCGTGCCCTGACGGGTGTCCCTTCCCGGCTCCGGAGCTAAGATCTGGGTCTAGCGGAGGGGGATCCCATCACACTCTGGACACGGGCCACGCATCTAATTACATCAGCAGAGGAATACACCACTCCCGGGTCCCGGGAATACGCTCGCGTTCTGGATGAGCTAATGACGCGGGAGGATGAGGCAGGCGGGCGTCCTCCGTCCACAGCTTCGTGGGGGGGGGGG